>CM056811.1:92816313-93067244 GCA_029852735.1 Persea americana | reverse complement strand
CGAATTTGATGATGGGGATTTTAATTAAAATATAAGTAAAGGAAATCTAATTAAATTAAATTCTGATTTAAAGTTGGGCACCATGGAATCTTGGTGGCAGTATAAAAGTTTCAACAACTTTACTTTTCTTTATCCTTCTACGTTTTGAGTACCAAAGCCCTCCACGAGTCAATTCAATCACTTCGCATATTCTAGCTTTCGTGAATTTGAGCTCACCGTTACATTGAAATCATAAAAAAATTCGATGTTTCTAAATCCATTAAACTATGGGTCATGGATCAAAGGGTTAATATAATCTAATAAAGTTAAAAATGTTCACATTGATAGATCTTATCTATAGTCTTCCATTCAACGACATTTCATAATTGTCATACACCATAGTATGCATAATTGGGAGGGACGCTTTTTTCTTCCTAATGTGTGTTTATATAGAAAAAATATTCAAGTGAGAACTAGATTTCATTGTGCTTTCATGGGAATTATTGATGGGGCCCACCTAGCAATCAATCCAAATTGTGCACAAACAAGGACCCCTTATAATCCCGATGTTTGGCACCCATCCAAATGGACTCAATCGTTGGATGGATGGTTTAATTATTTTTTAATATGAGGCCATTAGATTTGTAAGACACGAATGAAGGTAATAGGGGCATGAGATTGAGATCAAACTTGATACTTGAGGTGATCACACATAGATCTTTTCATTCTTAGATGTGACCCACATCTATATGCCTGATAGAAAGTTTTCACGGCGATTATGTGAGAACGGTTCTCCCTAGATCAAAGCCTATACAAGCATACATTGGCACTCAAAATAAGCCAATTCGTATGAAAAACTACATCCAAAAAGGTGTGGAGTGGCTGGAGAGGCATCAATATAATTTTCACCTAAAACGATTGCATCATGAAAACCTCTCATTGCCTTTTATTTTATTTGACTTTTGTAGGTCTCGGTGTTTTAAACTGAACAATTTAGCTTGTTTCATTGACCCAATAGACTCCAAAACGTTAAATTCATATCTTAACCCTTTTCAAAACTTTAGATACATGAAAATATATGTAAGTCCAAGTTATATGTGTTTGCTCATGCGAAAATGGTGATTCCAAATAAATGTGGCAAATATATGTAAAATTTATTTTCATACACCACTTGTAAAAGATAAAGGACTACTTAGCTATCATTTTCCATGGTACATGCTTAGAGTTCTTAGTTGCTTTTTAGAATGTATGCATGTTAGCTATACTGGAAAGAATAAATCAATGGAGTCATTTTTCTTAAAAAATTGTAACTTTGTAATTAGCATTAAACATAAAATTAGAAAACTAACAAGTGACTAAAAGGATCAATGAACCATCCATACATAAAAAACAAAATAAATAACTACTCAGAGAGTGAAAGAGAGTAGATGAAACTAAAATACACGCGCATATGGTGTGGTTTGCATAGTCCGTACCCTGCAACTGTAACCCTAGCTCGTGTTCTATCCCTACATCCTCAATTGTAAGATTCTTGCTAATTGTTTTTTTTTTTCCGAAAGCGCACACACTCACCTATGTCTCTCACCATTAACATACAACTAAGGATTGATTACTAGATGCCCACTAACTGTATTACTAGCTGTTGAGCTAATATTTACTATGCTATGAATGCAATGGGAACACATTAGAACTCCCTATAAATTAAAGGCCTTAACCGTAGGTAAGAAGTTCACTTACCAACAACTGAAACTGGTCCATTACGCCATTTATTGATCTATTATGTAACTTGGTTTGCCAATATTGTAATCAGACTACAACATTTAACAAGTTGCCTGTATTCCAGAACATCCACTTACCTCTATGGATGTTCTCACGTGGCTGTAGAGTTGGAACCGTGGGTATGTTACCTTTTTTCACTTGATTGGATCTTTTTTCCTTACTTCAATGGCTGTTCCCACATGGCTGCAGAGTCGGAACTATGGGTATGCTATCTTTTTTCACTTGATTGGACCTTTTTTCCTTACTTCAATGGCTGTTCTCACATGGTTGCTGAGTTGAAAACGTGGGTATGCTATCTTTTTTTCACTTGAGTGGACTGTTTTTTCCTTACCTCAATGGCTGTTCTCGCATGGCTGCAGTGTTGGAAATGTGGGTATGCTACCCTCTTTTCACTTGAGGGGACCTTTTTTGCCAGAGGTATTTTTCCATGTGTGTGTGGGGAACATGACATATCGTGAAGAAAAGGCATCGATGTTGGGTGCAAATTTAAAAGCTCCATGGAGTGTATTGGAGTACCAATGGGCCACAAGGGGTAGGGTCGGGGCCAGGGTGGGGGTTGGGGTGGTTACGGTTCTGAAAGATCTGATTTGTGACATATCAATGTACAAAAAATGACCCTTGATCATCCTAAATCCCAAAACCCGTGTAATTTAGGAATTTCGAACGCAATCAGATAGACCTAATGAACGCAAGGTTTGAAAAAAAAAAAAAAAAAATGGTTTGCTTGTGACAGGTGACTAGTATCAACTAACCTTCTAATATTTGACCTTCGTTGCCTTCCATAAACACTATCGTATTCACTTGCATTGCCGAAAAGTTTCGCCCTGATGGAACATTATCAAGTGACAAGTATCACTGATCCTGATAGAAAACCCTAGACTTCTATGAGGATCGCGGAAAGGGTTTCGTGCGATAGGGTTTTCTCTGATCCTGATCCCTTTTCACTTTCACCCTCTTGTAGGAATCATTCCGGCTTCCGTCTCAGGTCAATGTGTTTCATCGGACGACAGATCGAAGCTTCCAGCAGGTATCCTGTTCTTGAATTCAGTTCTTTTCCCCACCCCCTTTTGCATGCAATGTTGGTAGATGATCAGTAGTGTATGCTGGGCCTCGATTATACTGTATGATCTCTTACTGTGCAAAGGTACCTTGATATGTATTAATTAATTGCGACCTCATCCATTGATGCGTCTGGCTGCGTTTGATTGCATGGTTGCATTGGTGGTATGACAAAATCTCATTTGTTCAAGTGAAACCCAGTGTTTATTTTAGCTATTGCTGTCATAAAGTGATTGATTAACCGTTCGCATGCTGTGATGCCCAGTTATGGGATAATGGGATGGATACGGCCGATTTTTGAAGTTTTTGGGGGTCATCAGTCATGGCTTGCTTGCAAGCAACACAATTCAGTTGTGCTACATTACGGTGTGTATGCTGCATTAGGCACTTCGATTGCCATATTATCTTTTAGAACTCCTGATCAAATCAGAGTCTTTGCGAGTGGCCTTCTGGTAAATGATTTGAGAAATGAGTTGTCCAGATCAGGGTCACGAATCTCTTGTGAAGTGGTATCTATCATTTTGGGAAACTGTTGGGATATTATATTAAATATGGGGGGTTTTCTTGCCATATTATTAGGAAGATGTTATAGAAAATAAAAAAAATATATATTCTCTTAATGCAGAAATCTATTGATGAAATATGTAACTTTTTTTTTTTTTTTTTTTTTAAGTAAGAACACCAATCTGTCTATGGGGAGATGTTAAAAAGGAAAAAAAAAAAAAACAATCTATGGAATAGAATGCAGGAAGAACCATCACATAGAATTGAAAAGTAGGAAGAGCGAGGCTACGGGAAGTGATATTATTGATGGTTTTTTTTTTATTATAGATAAAGTGAATTACCATGGAGTCTCTTTTTTTTTTTTTTTTTGAGGAAGAAGCAGCAATGGCTA
This sequence comes from Persea americana, assembly GCA_029852735.1. NCBI lineage: Eukaryota > Viridiplantae > Streptophyta > Magnoliopsida > Laurales > Lauraceae > Persea > Persea americana. The sequence goes on along the minus strand of CM056811.1, from coordinate 93,063,532 downwards.
CCCCCCACTCTCTTCACTGCTATTTTGTTGCGTCCTTTTTATAAAGACAGTTTGGATGCTGCGAGTTAATGATTTAGAGAAATCTTGCATTGAAGGCATGGAGCCCATAGTGGGTCCCGCCCCATTTAAAACCCGAACCGTCTAAAAAATCTAGACACTCTGACCAGCCACTCATTTATGGGCCCTAGCCATATTTCACTCTAATAGGGTCCATTGAAAATCTGTAGTGGGCCTCATTTATTAAAAATCTAAACCATCTAAAATAAATATCAAATATTTCACTCATCTATGGGCACTGGGCCCTTGGCCAAATTTCACTCTAATATGAAATAGCCCCGTGTCAAATTTCACTCTAAATGGGAAATTGGCCCTAGCCGAATTTATTCTATTTTTTTTTCAATGTTAGGTATTCTTTTATATATATATATATATATTTCTTTTTCAATTGTGTTTTTTGAGAAACAGAACACCAGAATTGAATGGATAGCTGGAACATCCCACTATAGGGCTAAACAGGAATGGGGAGACCAGAATTGATAACTATGGCTAGAACTGCAGTGTAGTGAAGTTCTATCTTAGTGAGGCACAAAACCACATCAACCCCCCCTGAATTGACAAATCTCTCTACATTGTGGATTGTGGACTTTTTATATGTTTTATTACCTCTTGTATCTGCTACATTTCTCTTACCATTAGATTGTTCATGTGTTTTACGCATGATGAACCAAACTCCATTTGGTTTTCTTGTAAAATCAAGAAAAGTAAATGAAATTCATCACGTGTAAGACATGTGATCAGTCCAATTGTGGGACTCATGATTCTTTTGAGTAAAATTGTAGCTGTTGCCACTACAAGGCGGTTTAAATCATGTGGAAGTGGGCCCAACTCAAGGGTAAGTGTGGTGTTGTTCTGTGTTTCATACTTCCCACTATTTGTCTAAAAATGTCCCCTTTGGTTGGTTGCCCTGATAAAAATCAGCTTGATCTAATATGAGAGACTTAATCCTATTGTGATGTAACATGAGCCGGCATCCTAGATATCAGTATATTCCTTTTTCAAAACTTTGGCACCGTTTGGTAATTTGACCCTCTAATAAAGAGCAATACCCCATTAAGCTCAGGCGGCGCTCTCCTGTCCAAAATCCAAATTGTTCACAAGTTTTACTTCCCCTTGTATTTGCTTCAGCCCAAATTTTAAGTCATTCTCATTGCAGCCCACCATTAGATTGTTCACATGTTTTACATGTGACGACATCCATTTGTTCTCTGAAAAATGAAATGGAATTAATCACGTGTAAAATATGTGATCAATCCAATGGTGAGACATATGATTTTGATTGAAATTGTAGCGGGTTCCAAACAAGAAGTTTAGAATGGTTTGGATTTCTGGGAAGGTGGGCCCCACTCATGGTTTGATGAAGTGCTTATTAGAGTCTTGTTGGATTGTAAATCCACCTACTTTGGCTAAAAGAGCCCCCTTTGATCAAATGCTCCTGAGAAGAAGCAGCTTGATCCCTTCATATTTGATAAAATGAGTTGTTTGTTAACTTGATTTGGGACATATATTTTCTCCAGCAGAATGAAATCCATTTGTCCAATGTTTCTGGTAAAATTGTTAGTATCTAATTAATTTTCCTCAACAATGGGCCACAGAGGAGGCCCTAATCTCATCGAGATTTATGGGAGTCGATATTACCAAATACTAGTATGACCTTTTTCATGACTTGGCTCTGTTCAGTACTTTGTTAAAATGTATCTTGGCATTTACACTTCAGAAATCGTCAGTTTGTAAGGACTCTCATTGCAATATGAAAAGTTCCTTCTTTCTATTTTGAATAAACAAAATGGTTTATGTATAAAAGGGCCAAATAAATCATAATATCCACTTCTTTTTGGATTGCTTTTTATTTTTATTTTTTTTGTTTATGGGGGGTGGGGGGGGGTGGGGTGGGTGTTGCTTCATCTCTCTTTAGTGGGTCCACTATAGATGTCGACATACCAGTCGGCGCTAAGACAGATAAAAGCTGATTAAACCCAGAAAACATAAAATACAGAACCAATACCATCATTAATCTTCAGATGGAATCCAAGATCACTTTGATTAAACAAGAACAGAAGCCTTACTTTGATACCATGAAACAATTTACAGAGAACAGAATATTTGGAGAAGTTGGGTTGTGCTCCCAACCACTCTATTTATAGTGGGTGTCATTTACAATATTAGTAGTTACTAGTGAGCTTATCTATACAAATACAGTGATGTTTGACTAACTACTTGAATCTAAGAAAATGTATGGTATATGAGAGACTATCAAATGAAGGGGATCCTCTTTAGATTATGGTACACTGAGGACCATACGAAATGAAGTGCCTTCACAGTTTTCATGTTTCGTGAAATCTCAAATCTAATGCCTCCTGGAAATGCCTTTTCAATGTGTTTTGGTGGAAGGAAAAGTGCTACATCTTCGTTTATTGCTTTTCTTGTTCCAAGTGTAATATCAAACATTTGTAACAACTTTTAATGTGAAAGGAAAAAAATTACCTTTTCTATTCCTTACCTTAACCAATTAGTCTTAAAAGAAATCCAAACAAGAGAAGAGAGGTTTCTTTTTTTGAATAGTAGATTTCTTTAGGTTTCAATAGTGTAAGGTGATAATTTGGAAAAGTGGATGGTTACCAACTATTAGTTATTATTATTTGTGTTTGCTATGTGTGGAATTGGAAAAGTAAAGGCTAATCACCAATTAGTGCTTCCACTTCCAACCAAAAGTAGTTCCGTGCAGAGAGGTTGAAGTTATGTTCATGGACACTAAAAATTGTAGAAAATGCGGGCGTGACACTTTTCGTGTTATATGAAAGTACACAAACAAAATTTCTAGAGTTAGTTTGATGAGAAATTCTACATTTTAGACTGCTTAGTAGAATGTAGTGAGCTGATGAGCAATGAAGATATCTTTATTTTCGTTTCTCAAATTAGGTTGTGGAATCTCTCTGGAATTTAAGAAATTCCATTCACTATGAAACATAAAATCAAAGGGACGTGAATTTTTCTTGTCCCCTTGTCCTTGGGAATTTGAAATTTTACATTGTCAGTGTTTCTCTTCCAAATTCACTACCACGAGTTTGGGTGGAAGTGGAAGTGCCAGATCATCATTTCACTTTTGCCTTTCTAATTCCAATGGTAATGTTGAATACTAGTAACAACTTAACCATTCGGTAATTTCCTATTAAAGTGAAGGTGAAGTAAAGCCTCCATTTGCCATATATGAAAAAACTAGGGGGTCATATCAACAGTCAAACCACTAAAGATTCTCCCCTTTTTTTTCAAAAAAAAAGGGGGAAGAAAGCAACATCTTCAATCCACTAAATGAAAAAAAAAAAAAAAATCCTCTTTTTACACATAAAGTCAAACCACTAAAGACAAAAGACCATCATAACCCCCTTATATTTTATTTTCTCTTAATTTGAGGCTTCACCTCACTTCATTCTACATGTAAAGTTACCAAATAGGAAGAGATGAGAACATGTGAAAAGAGGCTACTTTTAGCATGTTTGGATGTATGGTGAATTGAAGTAAAATGAGGTGAAGCATCGAATCAAGAGAGAATAAAATATAAGGGGGTTCTGATGGTCTTTTGTTTTTAGTTGCTTGATAGATAATCTTTTTGACTTTTTGTATAAAAAAAAGAATTTTTTTTGTCAATTAGTGAATAAAGGACGTTGCTTTTTTACTTTTTTTTTTTTTTTTTAAAAGGAGGGAATTCTGAAATTGTTTACTTTTGATATGACCCCTTGTCTTTTCTTATCTGGATAATGGAGGCTTTACCTCACCTCACTTCACTTCACCATACATCCAAACACGCGGGTTGGACTGTAAGGTGATGCAAGATAAAGACCTTTTAAATACTGAATCTTAAAGAGAACTTTAAAAAATATGCGATGTTCTATTTCGAGCTACACAAGGAACCTATACAGCAAAAGCGAATTGCTAATGTGGTGCTTTCACTTGTACCAAAAAGCAGTGGAAAAGTATTTCTGAGGGGAGCAGTCGTACTTGTAATCATAGATTCTAAAAATCATAAAAGATATTGACAGGACATTTTTCATCTTCTACAGTAGTAAATACTGTCTGTTTGATGAGGATAATATGTGATTTTTTCTTGCTCCCCTGGCCTCAGGAATTTAAAATTTTGCCTCGTTAGCTCCTCTTCCAAATTTCCAATATCTTTTACTGCTAATCCCTTTGACAAAACTTTTTCTCCTTCCTGTTTTTTCTATGATGAGAGAAAATGGACATGGAGAAAATGTCTGCACTTAAAAAAGAAAAAAAATTGATGCATGGTGGAAAGTCTATCTATACATTTCTTTTCATCTTTATCGTCCTCATCCAAATGACTATCTAGTCTTTTTTGAGCATATAATGCATAAAACTGTCAAGTCTGCATTTTTTTATTACACTTTTTAGAGTTCATGGAATATCAATTTTGGTATCCTTCTTCAGAACTACTTTTTCACTGCTTTTGGTGGAAGTGAAAGCGTCACGTCAACAATGAAAATTTGTCATCTCAGTTCCTTGTGTCTAGCACTTTTTCTCATACAAGAATTTGTCCTACAAGTTTAATGCTTTGCTCAAATGAACCCTTGGAGTTGCGATAGTGTGTGATGCGTTATTTGCATGTGAGATCATGTGAGGGCAGTGGGGTCATTTGATGAAACATTGGTTTCTGTGACACTACGGAGGAACATCTGAAACTTCAAGCATTTTGAAGAAATATCATGGCTGAGAATTAAATTTTTAAGGCCCTATTTGTTTCATGTAATTGAATTATTGGGAGTTCTGAGACTGTACTTCTTTGAGAGGTTAAAAATGGAGTATAAAAGGTGAATATCAAAAAAATGACCATCAAATTAAATCAAGGGAAGATGGAAAGGAATAATGAGCCATCACCCTAGTAATTCAAATCCAAGGAAAGTCAAGGTGTTCACCTACATTTCTATCTTATATCCTTCACCCATTACCTCTTTAATAATCCTTCGTTGGAGCTCATTGGACCACGAATTCCTATATATTCAATTCATATGTATTCTATGCAAACTAATGGGCCCCTTAATAGTCTCTTTAAGCCCGAAAAAGAAAAAGAAGAGGTCCCTTAAGGGATTATTTGCATCGGAGCTTTGAGACTGATTATTTGCATCGGAGCTTTGAGACTATCTGACTTAGCTATGTATCATGGGTTGGATTATTGGATCCTTGCCATCTTCCTACTTGGATGGACTTCTCACTTTGTGGGTAGCATCCAAGGATCCAAGGGAGCCTGTTGTGGAGAGAGTTGAACAATGGTGCTTGGTGGTTGAATACTTGAATTGCTCTTTTCACAGCTGCTCTATCTGATCACCCTAAATGAGGCTTGAAAGAGATTTCTCCTAGTAAGTACTGTAGAGAGAGCCTTTATGTGCATATTCGAGTATCTGGTGTTGCATTTGTATCTAATCGTCAAATGGTTTCGGGTGGAACATGGGAATATTTTTCTTTTGGAAGGACAGTGGGCAGGAATGGAACACTCGCCTCTTGATTTTCAACATTATTTACAATCATCCTGTTTTTGGATGCTACAGTTGTTGGTTGTAAGGCTATGCAAGCCCCTTGTTCCTGTCATAATTAATCTGATGAGGAATCCAGCCATCTTTTAACTCCAAGGGGTCTGCAGAGTCATGTCCTCTGTAGCTAGCTTTGGTGGGAGCATTGAAGTGTTGCATTATTATTTGAACTGAGCACAATGAGAGTTGCGTCTTAAAGGACAATCTCAAAGGCATGTAAAAGAAAATATTGAGAAGCATGGAATCAGTGGTCACAGACCATCCTCAAGAAGTGATCATCATTACTCTGTTCACTGCTGTAGATGGAGGTCTCACGTTTTAGTTTGGCAGTTTTCATATGTTGGTCGTCCAGCAGTACATAGGAGATCTCTCAAAGCCTCATCTTATGATTGAACCTGGTTTTACCTATGCTGAATGTGAACAATTGTCTTTGATTGTACATTTGTGAGCTACTGGTTCCATGTATAGAATCACTCAATGGGGAAGCTATCAGGTCACCAGATGAATGGCTGGTTAGATAAAAAGGTCCACCACACGTATAATTGCTGTTCAAATGAACATTTGGTCTCTCAGTTGAGCATTATTCATTTCGTCATGTCTTTGCCTTCGTATAATGGCATTTTTTCTACTAATGCTTTTGTTCCACAGGTTGCATAGAAGAATTTGAGTATATCAAATGACCACAGGACTGGAAAATATTGTTGGAACTGAATTGGGGATTGAAAATGTGTTGTTGGTGTGACAGATTGAGCCCGGGAGGCTGAAATGTGACACCCTTCTAAACAGGTTAGCTGAATTTAATACTACTGCAGTAGCCTGCAGTGGAACAGATGATCGTCTGTTCCTCGTGTTTTGTGGTGGCACAGAAATTGGATTGACTAGGGAGATGCCTGTTTCCTGTCATTTCTGTCCACACTGATGGTCTGGGGTGGAACAGGGGAAAGAAAGTATTAGAAGTGGAACAGGCAGCCATAGCCAATATGTTGAAACCCTTGATATCTGCGGGCATCATGGACATTGAGGCGGCAAGGAGAATGAACTTTATGCACAAAGGTAGCTTCCTCAGTCACCTTTTGTTGGTCAATACAGACTAACAAATGGTATTTCAGCTTTGGTTATGCGGTTACCAGACGAGGCTCTTGTGAACTCAATGTAGCGGTTCCATTCTGATCTGTAGTTGTTTCCACAATAATTAAAGTCTCTGTTTGGCGCACTCCTCTTCCCTGCAAAAATGTTATCTGCCAGGCATGTATTTATATATCTGTAATCGCAGCTGATTTCCATGGCCTGAGGGCTCTACTCTCAACGGGGGAAATCGACAGATTGAGAATTTATAGTAGGTGGGCTGGAGATTGGAAGCACCGTCCAGACTCGAAGCGCACGGCCAATAAGACGTGGCATGGCCGCATGGGGCCCTCTTTTGCCTTGTACGGATTCGAAATCCAGATGTGTTGGCTTTGATACTATCTCAAATTGAAAGCCAATACGCCCAAAATGCCAATGTGTTAAAGATGGAGAAAACTAACTACTCAACGGCCTTCAGTTTTTGTGTTTTTTTTTTTTGTTGGTGAAAGTAGCATCCTTCAGTTAAACAAAATGACCCCGTAGGACAGTTGGTAGGTGCTTATTGTTGCACCTATAGGGTTGTGGGTTTGGGTCATATTACAATTTAAGAGGAAAAAGTTATTGTGTTCGAAATTATTTTTAATCATAAGAAATTCAGTTTTATTGGATCAAATAATGTTGCCATTTCTTACTTCATTTAAGATAGTTTTTTGTCCCTTTTTTTTCTTGTTTTTCCTTGTAACACTCAAAAATATTTGTTGTATTTTTATTTTTATTTTTATTTTTAAAAATGTTTTCCTTGTTTTAATTATATTTTCAAGAATGAAAATTAGTAAATTATATGGATATAATTTCCTAAAATATCTTAATAACAATATTTGTACCAGGGGCCCTTCAAAATCAGTGGAGCCCATGCTCTGTTGCTGAAATCCAAGATTGTTTTGCTTTCATCAGGGGGCACTGTTGTAATTTGTTCAAATTCTTCATGCACATTATATGGTCCAATATATCCAATCAGTGTATTATCAAATCCAAAGGTTAGCTGCTTTCATCAGGGAAGCTATTGTTGTAAATTGCTCACAAATGATCATTAATGAATCAGGTCTCCATCACAGTGGCAAGACATTAAAAAAGAAAGAATACAAGATAATGTTTCTGTCTTTCAAAAAGAGTAAAGAATAAAGAAAATTCCAGCTCTCTTTTGAGAATGAGACCTTACAATTAACAGAGATTCACTAGATCTCTCCCATATTAAAAGATCATAATCCTTTGATTGAATAGAGCAACATAAAGATAAAGGTACAAGGGCCAGAGAGGTATTAAAAGGCGCAAATGATTGATAGATCAAACCGTAGGATGACTGAAACGTGACATCAAAATTGATTGTTAATGGCTGGATCTGTGGTAAGATGCTTTTGATGGTTTTCTTGTCTTCAGAACTCGTGTAAAGATGTTCCATCTATCATTTGATTACTCACCTGTTTATCATAAATTCGGCCATGTAATCATGCATATGTCTCTAATGTGCTGGTGGGACCACATGTAGGGCTAACACGTGGGCAGTGTGCTTTGCAGCATGAGTCTTGAGTTGAATGAGAGGAAGTGTGGAACTCGACTGGGAGCACCCATTTAAAATTAGAGCCTTTCAAAATAAACTCCCTCTCCATTGTTTTAGGTATTTCTAAATCTTACCCCAATAACAGTGGAAGACAATATAAGATTAATAATTTGATAAAAGAATGATTAATGTATATGCTAAAGATCATGCAAATCACATTTTTAACGAATCTGTCAATTTTACAGTGGGACAGAAAGGGCATTTATTTTGAGAAGTATTTTCAATAGGTGGGCACTCCTTATTGGCCAAATGAGAGTGCCTCACTTTTAATTTTCCTCAAATTTTCTATGCCTCCTGCAATTTTCTTGGGATGAAATCTTCTATTCCTCTCTTGGTATTTTCCTAGGATGAAATTTTCGATGCCATGTAACAACACTTTGGCCCCGCAGCAGCTGTGGTGGCTCTAGCAACTGTAAAAATTTCTATTGGTTGAGGACCTAATCAAACTCCTCAGTTGTTGGTGATTCAACAATCCACCCACAACAGAAGAAAGGGTTACATCAGGTTTCAGGAAATGTCTCACGCTTTAATCAGAGCCCAACGATGAAAAAAAAAACATACCTTTTCTTCTGTCCTTACTAATACACCTATAAGCGATCTTTCAGTGTTCAATGCCCTCACGTGGTCTCATCCAAAGCAGATGCTCAAACCCTCTTTTCCTTGTGGAACAGCAGCCCACATGGGCCACATCACACCATTGCCTTTCCTTCTGGATGAGAAATCGGTTTCAAGACATCCAATATCTGTACATGTAGGGACCACTAATGGATGACAACACAGCTGTTGTGATGAGATCTACAGGTATGCATTCTAATTCTTTTGTTGGCACCATCATCTAAGGTTATGAAAGCAGTGTGTGTGTGTGTGTGCGCTTTTTTTGCCAAAGTGGGGTACTATGGATACATCTCCCCGTCCAAGGTGGGGTCCATCTCATCAACCATCCTGATCACTGAAAGCATCAAATCAAATACTGGGATAGAGAAGGGGAAATATAAACACAATCAAGTGGAATTTGGGCTTTTATTCCTCCCAAAGAATTCAGGTCACCGCTACAGAAAGAAATACAAACACAAACACACTTCATAGCTTCTATTACAGGAAGAGGTGTGTTGAAAATGAAAGTATATATGCAATCGAGCGACCTCAGACAAAGAAAAGAGGCCCAATGAATCAACGCCAAATCCACCTCAAAAGCATGCATCCAGGAGGCAGCAGCAGCAAAGGGCAGCCAGACTGCATTTCCAACAACCAGAAGTCAATTATTATACCACAAAGACAATGGTGGACTAAAGATTTTCATTTGGACAGTGTGGTTTAAAAAGTCAAATAATAAAATAAAATTTTTTAAGATTTCATTGAAGAAATCTCTCAATTTTCACGGGTGCCGGTGCACCCGCATCGTAACACTTAGCTGCACCCCTGCACAAAGACAGGTGGAAAAAGAAAAGGACCTGCTTCACATGACATCCACCCAAAAGAGGGGACCAAAGAATCCTACAAACTGGATGATGATTCTTATAACTGTTGTCTTATGAAAAAGAATATGCTAATAAACAATACTAATGCCAGCAGGGACGCGGATCGTTTGTGCACCGAACCCATGAGACTAGGTTCCCCATGATGTCAGGAAGTGTCACTTTTTAAGGAGTTGATTCCTGGGCATGTAATGTCAGTAAATGTCACTTTTTAAGGAGTTAATTGCTGGGCATATGTGTTATTACGAAGTGCCAAACGTCATTCAACTGTGTAAGTATGTAAGCCAATGTCTAACAACTTTACAACGGGCTTGCCGAGTGGTCAGGACTATGGTTCCTCCATCTTCCAAAATTAGGGTTTTTGGTATTGACCCCCATTTCCCCGCTCTTCAGAAATCGAAGGTTGAGTTCACTTATGCTACCATTTGAGGCCACATGGGTTTTATCCGACTTCTCTATAAGTCCAAAGGGATGTTCAACAACTTTATGTATGCATGTAAAATGAGTTTTTAGTATCAGCTCAATTTTCAGCTTGCCGCAGCTCTTCTGCACGTAATTTTTTTTTTCAAAATATATAGACAATCATTTTTTATGTGGGGGTAGAAACCGCTTTTCTACCAATAAATTCCGGTATATCACAAATACATCCTTGCGAAAGCTCCTATTCCATCCTCTATTTTGTAGAGTGGGACCCATCTCCAATAAATCCAAGTCATTCACACTATTATACCCTTTCGACTTTCCATTATTATTAATTTGACACTACTACAACAACAGACAACTGTGTGTTCAACCTAAAAAAATAAGTGTTCTTAAAAAAACATTAAACTTAGGACTTGAAAAATTGAAAATCAGGATAATATATATGTATATAAAAAAATTAGTATTTTCCCCAACTTATTTGCAATGGCCTGGACGCGACCCACACTTTAATGGTTTGAGTGGTTAGAAGTCTAGTAATGAGCTGGAGCGGGTTGGCCATTCCTCATCATGGAAAAAAAAAAAAAAAAGGACTTTCTTTCAGTTGTTTAGGTCAACATATCTTCGAATTTCAATCCCATGGTAGAGTAATTTGGGGGTTTGGAGAATGGTTTGTGAGTTGGCCCTAAAAGGGACATTGCTGAAATTGTACGTATATAAATCCAAATGTGTAGAGCAAGGAAAATTGCAATTTAATTCATTATCAAGATATAATATTATTACTAAGTAATGACCTTGACTTCCAAGGCACTGCATCCTAAACTTCTCTAAAAATCGGCCCAGTCTAATCTTTCACCAGATGGAGATTGCTAAAACCCTCTTTATCAAATGGTCCCTTTTTCAAACACCCATCCATTGCAACATGTCAAAACAAAATGTACGGCCAAGAATAATGATCAGAAGAATTAGATTGAATGAGCGGTCAGGATTAGTTTGGAAAAAAAAAAGGGGCCATCAGCAGAAAATGTGGGACCAGGGAATTGTACTCCAAACAGACACCGCACGTAGCAGCTATCGTGCGCCGTAGGCACATGTTTGGAGAAACATGCTTCTCCGTAACCGTCCACAACGAGCCAACCCGCCAAGGACATGAGATTTACACGATGCACGCATCGTGCGCACGTTAGTTAGTTAGCCTACCAGATCTGAAGGCATGCATGAGAATGGGAGAGAGAGGGAGATGATACCATCCTTCGAGGCAAGAAGGTCCGGAGTTGTTCTGCTGCTGCTGGGGTGGTGGAGGTTGAGCATACTGAGGAGGAGGATAGCCTTGGGGAGGAGGATAAGCGGGGTAACCTTGGGGAGGGTACCCCTGTGGATATCCTTGTGGGGGGTACCCTGGTGGAGGATACCCCTCGGGAGGATAACCTGTCATCAAATAATAAATCAGTTTACCATCATCATTATTAAAGTTTTGTTCGAACTATATTAAGATCGGCTATGTAAATTTTATTTTTCTATTCTGATCTAACTATTGTAAATCCGCCGTGAACAAAAAAAAAAAAAAAAAAAAAAAAAATGAATGAATGAGAAGAAAAAATTTAAGATCTGAAAGGGTATTGTTGATTATACCTTGAGGAGGAGGGGCTCCAACGGGAGGTTGTTGCTGGTTGTAATAACTCATGTTGAGGGAAGGGTCGGGTGGTGTTGGGGGACAAGACTCTATGTAGGGTGGGGTCTGAGAATATTTCAAGCAGGAAGGGCGATCAAGTTGCAGCAATGGCTGAGAGAATATGACATTGTTTCGAGGATAGAGAGAGATGTAGGAGCCGGGATTTATAGCTTTATATATAGGACAGAGAGATTGGCTTTGGAAAGGCTGACATTGCTGACGACGTTTACGAGATAAATACGGTATCAATAAGCTGTATAGCGTATAGAACGCGTGCGACAAAACCGTAATACGGATGATTTTACAACAACAAACGAGTGGGAGTATTCTCGTTTCGTACCACCCGAAACGTAAACCCTTTCTTTTTTTTTTTGTCTTTACCTTCCCAAGGATGTAAATTGAACTTGGGGCCTTCCCTCTCCGCATCTTTTCTAGCTAATCCAACACCAATACTTTTTTACATATAGACTATAAGGAATTGGCACTACTAATTTCACAATGTTAAAACATTACTCACCATTTAGACGACAAAAGGGGTATAGCATGCATACCCACAATAAACTTTTAAAAGCTTCATACCTAATTCTAAGATCATTTTATTGTTCTCTATTACTATTAATTGTCATATTGTCATGCATCCAGGCTAACATTGGAGTGTATGTTTTTCTGAAGGAAAATGCGTCTGCACGGATTGCACCTCAATGGTTGCTACAAAGTTGATAATCAGGTCACATTTATTGAAGATGACTTGTATAACCATACCCAAAACAATTTTAAGTTCGATTTGATTAAACCTCGATTTAAGAATTAAGATTTGTTCGTTTATATTATTATACATAGAAATTGAATACAAAGGATTAATACCATGAGCGCTTAAAAATGAAGATAAAAACTGAATTTTAAAGATGTGCATCAAATAACCTTAATTTTCTTCTAAGAAAATAGAAATAAAAGATGTGAAATGAATAAACCAGCGATCACCCTTTAGTTCATTTCCCATCATCTTTTGATTTTGTTTCACCAATAGAAAATGTTGTTTAATACTCCTGTTTGAAAAATAACTTTTTTATATTTATTTTTATCTAATATGGTATGAATCTGCACCATCACACTGCGGCCACAGTGGATTTATTTGGCTCCCCCTAGGTCCGCATGGATTATTTTGACCCAAAGTGCTGGGACACCCTTCGTTATAAATGCAAAAAAAAGAGAAAAAAAAAAAGAAAAAAAACCACTCCTATGTATTTTAATGTAAACAAACAAACTCTAAACTCTTGTTACTTTTTACTTGTAAATGTGGTGAGCTGGATTATGCAATCAACCCATTGAAAAGAAGGGCCCATGAGAGACTCGTTGTCACAAATGCTTCGGGATTTTGGAAATATCAAGATAAAACAAATTTTATTCTTAAACATGAAAAATCCATCACTAATGCTAGAAATCAAGATATTACACCATTAAAAAAAGAACAAATAAAAATAATATAAAAGTAATAACAGGGAAACATCCTTGAGAAGATAAATATTGTGATAATCTTCCTATAAAATCTTATATATTTTGTACTTAAATCTTAAATGTTTATTTATTTTTTTAAATAGTATTTTCTTGTTTAAAACAAAATTTTGAAGATTTGCCACTTCAAATGTTATTTGAGACAGTGCAATGGACCCACGCCCTATGGAAAGAGTTGTGGATCTGGCAGTTACCTGGACTCGTTCTTTCAACTAATGGAATTCATCCTCCTCTCGATTCCAATTAGATGGTCAAAACGAAAATTGATTACCTGGTGCAAGAATTGTCTATACCACACATTAAGAAGGTAAAAATAAAGCCTGGCTGAGTCGTAGCATAGGCCCCTACTCACCAAATTGCAATAATTTCTCTGATGCATGAAGGCTACTGATCAATTCCTGAATATGGATGGTGAGTCGGTGACATTACTATTACTGTGTTACAGAAAACAATTGTAGACAGGCAAAGTTTGGGTCTATTGTTCGGTGTCACAGGTACAATTCCAACGAGTCAAGAAAAAAAGGAACTTCGCAGCTTCCACTATTACAAGATCAATGTTTTAAACAACAGTAACAAGGCAGCCAATCATGTCATTGAAACCGTAACTAATTTTACAAGAACACACCTCTGTCAGTATGCTAACCACAAAAAAGACTCAACCCTATTTTCTGAAACAACGGCCTATCACTCTTTCCACATTTGCAAAACATCATGAAATGCTCGTAGCCAGTTCAGCCATCTTCACAATCTGTCAGTATGCTAAGCACTAAAGGACTCAAACCTCATTTCTGAAACAACAGCTGATCACTCTTTCCACATTTGCAAAGAATCATGGAATGCTCATAGCCAGTTCAGCCATCTTCGTTGTTGCCCTTTCATCTTGCCGCTGCTGTCATCAGTGGGAGTCAGCGTGATCCTTTCGGCATTTGCTACAGCCCACTGAGTGAAGTCAGGGGAGGAAACAAGGCCTTCTAAAGCTTTCTTTGTGGACTCTTTGGTAAAATTCTCCCACTCTTCCTTGGAGAACCTCTTCCTTTCAGGAGTCTTGTGGAAGGTTGAATATGCATCTGCATCAGAGGGCTGATAGGGTGATGCCTTCTTTGATCCTGCAAGATTCCCAATCACAAGAATGAACTGGAAATTATAACAGGACAAAAATTTAGAGAATTCACTAGGCCAGGTCAGTTTGCATGCCACTGTGTCGAGCAATGCATGCACAAATCCAAACAATATTGCATACATGGAGAATGTGCTTTTGTGAAACGATGGTATCATACAAATCTAGCCATCCTACTGCTAGATCAGTGGCAAGGCACTGCCCTTTTATTGGGCAGACTGGGTTCGATACCTAGCAACAAAAGAAAGAGCTTGCCAGTCTGCCAGTCTATCGCAAGTCACACACCAAGGAACAAAAAAGTATCATACAAACCTGGAACAGAACTGCAAGAAGCTAATGAATAAGGTTTGCTTCGAGGCCTTCGTAACCCGGACTTTGACCTTCGAATCTCATGCATATATTCTAAACCTGAATCTCCATGCACTGAATTATCAATGGGATATTTGAGGTTCCTTGCTGCTCTTAATAAATGCCTGCAAAATTCAAATATTGATTCACATAAATACAACTTTCATCTTGACATTTTACTGTTAGAGCTCAATAGTAAGTAACGGCAAAACCCAGTTTGAGGTGAAACAAGTGTGAGATCAAGCTTTGAGCTGCATTTGGCTATATGTGCTTCCATGGAAATGTATTTTATTTTCAGAAAAAAACAAAAATCAAATACACTTGGACACATTCCCACCCCACCCCACCCCCCCCAAAAGTATATTTTCTTCTCCAATTGTTCCCTCTGCTGGTGCTTATTTCGCTGTTTCAACTTATGCTCGAGCCACATAAATTGAAGACGAAATAGGTTAAATATACTGCGTTTTCAACCATATATTACTTTTTTACTCACAAGGTGCATAACCTGCTTATTTCAAGGTAGACATATGGAGCCGTAAGACCTAAAAACCACCAACATTCACAATACCAGCTTGTGCTAACAATTTTAAACCAGTTCAGAAATTCGGCTTTTGTGCTTTGAAGTATGGTAATATTCACAAAGCCTGAAATACATCCATTTGGGGCAAAAAAGGATCTACCAGCAAATCATCATCATTAAAGCCTTGTCCAAACTATGTTGGGTTCGGCTACATGAATTCTGTTTCTTTCTTTTCTCAGAATTCATATCCAGGTTGTGAACGAAGTTTAAGCAAGGCTGTCAACCTACCCAATGCAGCCCTCCTTTATCTAGGCTAGGTGCCAATGGTAAAACTTCATTAGCATAAGTTTCACACTAGCAAAGCTAGGATCCTACCAACAAATGCTTCACAATATACCGGACACGATGAGGCAGGAAAGGAAGAGAATGTTCGAAGAACAGTATAATTGTGAAAAATTTTATTTTTTTTTACTATTTATTGATAACATGGGTTGAACCCACAACCTGTGTTTGCTACAAGGAACGCCTTCCAACCATGCAACGGGGTCCTGCCAGAGGTTGAGGTATAATTTGTTTGAAGTTCAAAGAAATGCTTTAAAACTCCCAGTGGTTTCAAGAAAGATATTAATACATTGGTACTGGCTTGTCTGGAACCTCAAGCTTGTCTGGAAACGCCTTGTGATCAACACACCATCTCAAACAAGAACTTAAAGATGAACAAGCACTTACAAATAAGACATGTCATTGCCTATGTTAAGACACTGAATATTTGTATTCGAGTAAAACAAACTACTACATTTCCATTATAATGCCTTGGTTTGAATAGTCCCTTTTGCATGTGAGAACAACAAGCGGGCACCCATGCACACACAAGCACTCATGCGGCACAAGCACGCACACATGCACCAAAAGAGAGAAAAAAAAAAAAAAAAAAAACCATTATTCTGCCAATAACACAGACTAAAAACACCCCATGCATCATCCAAGTCAACATGATATAAGACTTACTTGAAGGGGTGTCGTATGAACCTTGATTTTCCAATCCTTCTGGCTATAGATGAAAAAATTATTCCACAAAGTAATGCCACTGCTGCCAACAAGGAATCCAAAGAACTCTGTAACATGACAGTAAAGTGCAAAGGTTATAATCTTTGATTTGGAAATGAAATTCTCAACATCAAATACTGTGTGTTGGGCAAGAAAAAGAACTAAAAAAGAAAAATGGTTCAAGTAGACTACGTAAAAAGCAGTGCAAAATGAAGCAAATTAAACATTGGGGACAACATCGAATCAAAACAAGATTGACGAAATATAAAGCAGATAATAGAATCTTAAGGCTACATTGGGAACCTTGCCATTTCAGAAGAAATTCATTGCACTCTACTTTTCACAGAATGCAGAGAAGTCTCACTTTTAGAAAGAAAGAGATTCTAAGCTCCAAGAATGGAAAAGGATCCAAACATAGCATGAGTATGTGAGTACCTGAAGGATCATAGCAGCAGCAAAAATCCGGATAGACCACTCAACAAATTGTGCTATACTTATGTCAACAGATCCATCCTCTGTTAGAACAAGTTTGCGAACACCCCAAAAACCCAACCAAGCTCCAGCTAGAACAATACAAACCAGCAGAAAAATAGCCACCTGCAATTGTCACTTGATTGAAAAGAAAGAATCTAGATAATTAATTTCCATTGTCGAACAGAAACAAGAACATTTCGGGAAAAAAAAAAAAAAAAAACAAACAAACAGAAACAGAAGAAAACATACAATCTCTCTTACACTCTTTCATGATATATAGAGCAAGCTACCAACTTTGTGACTCCTAAGGGCCAGTTTGGCAACTCTACTAATAGAGTCAAGTGAAGTTGATTTTGAAGAAAGAATAAAATATAAGTGGGTTATGATGGTATTTTATTTTTAGTTGTTTGTTATGGAATCTTTTTTACTCTTTGTATGGGAAAGTGGAGTTTTTTTGTATTTTAGTGGATAAAGGTAGTTGCTTTTTCACTTTTTTTTGGAAAAAGATGGAGGGAGTTCTGAATTAAAGTGCTTTTGATGTGTCATCTTGTCTGAAAAATGGAGACTCAGTTGAGTTTCACCAAGTGATCCACAATAGAAGCAATTTCTCATGGAGCAGTTGAGAAAAGGAGTACAAAAAATGCCCATAGTCTGTTGATTCACGGAAGGCCTATGGAAGGGTGTTGGCAGTTAATAAGAACAGAAAAGGTATCTCTAGGAATGCTGAGATTTACTAAGATAGCTCTGAAGGGATGGTAACAGAATGTGAGGACTGTGACCGTAAACAGAGGTGTAAGAACTGTGGAGAGATGACTGGGTTCCCAGCTGAAGTTTGGTTGAACTAACGGTCTGCTTTGAGACCCCCATAATTTGCATTTGTTATGGATAATTGATGCATATATCAAGAGCAAAGTTCTTTGATGCATGTTGTTTGGTGGTAAAGGTTTTGAGATTAAGGAGCGGGTAAAAATAAAAACCACTAGAAAGCTAGTTGTTTGCACTAGAAATAATTGGCTATTATTAGTGTCAATGGTAGAAAGCAAGCATAGTAGACAGGCTAAAGAGTAGGCTACTTTTAGATTCTACTTGTTTTTATTTTTTGCTAGAAGCCTCTGTGCCAGCAAAAAGTAAAAACATCTTAAATTGTATATCTTACCATAGTATACATTAAGTGAAAAGTCTTTACGGGTAGATTAATAGTTTAACAGATATCATCTAGAACACAATTATAAATGAGTTAGTAAGTCTTGTCTAGTGTGTCACACTAGTATACCGTAAACTACAACATATTACCAAGGTGCACCAACAATACCATCCAGGTAAAACCAATTAATGGAATCAAGACGCGTATATCATACCCTAACCTAACCTGTGACCCAAGTTGATTTGGTAATTTAACCAAACAAAAATCCTTTTAGACATTACATAAGTTGAAGGACTCTCTGACAATATACTTTTTTGCAAAATCAAAAAATTCATTAATGCAAGATTTCAGTCCAAAAGATTCATAGAACGGAAAGAACGACAAGTAGAAGACAATATGGTGCAGGTGCACCCCTCAATTGAACCAACCAAAAGTAAGATGCCATTAAGTCAAGTATAAAGAGGTATAAAAATAGCTTCTATATGAGAAGGTAGTATTAATTATAGATCACAAAACTTACGTACAGGATTGTACATTTCTTCACTGACTCCTAGCTGTACAACGAACGAACGTAGCAGTCCAGATAAGTAGCTGAGAAGAAAAGATCCCACGCCAACCTACCAATAAGAAAAAGAAAAAAATATTAAGCATTTCATAGAAAAAATCTCATTCAAGGAACTAGCACACCCTGAGACTAAGAAAGCATACAGTTTACTGATTCCAAATTTCTATACATGCGGAGCTCATCATTTGGGGATCCATGCGACTGATATTTCCAATGTTCTGAAAATCGAATGGTATCATAAATTCATAAGGGTCATAAATTCGTAAAGGCCAGAAAATTAACATATAAGAAAATCTTCTTCCTTTTCTATTAATCATAATTGTAAGGGCTAGAAAATTAAAATATAAGAAAATCTTCTTCCTTTTCTACTAATCATAATCATCCATGTTACAAAATATGACAAGCATGACATAGTATCTGTCATTGCATTGTTCATCCTATGAGGTATAAGGGCATGTTCATGCGACACTGCTGCTGTGGAACACTGCAGAGGAAGGAAGAAAGAGGGAAGGGAAGGGAGAGGAGAGAAGAGTTGGGGGTTTTTTTTTTTTGGGTTGCCGGGGGGTGGGGGGGTGGTGTGGTCGGGGTGATGTTGGATTGGGGTGTGTCCGGGGTCCTCTCTGCATACATTGCTCAAACATGCCCTCTGTGGACCAAATGTGCACTGTCAGTTGTCACTTTTCATTTCTAATTTATCAATGTTAAGCCTTGACTGTGTCAATGGTACAGTAAATTCAATTTATACTGTCCATTAAAAAAAGGATTTATTTTTACTGACATATCAAAAGAAAGGATGACTATAATCTTCCAGTCTGGGACAGTAATATTTAGCATCCTCCCATCCACAGCGGATCATGTAAAATCAACCCTGTGGAACACAGAAGGCCCAGAAGGTCTTTGCTTGTCTGGAAGTGAAACAGTAAACTGTACATTTCCTGAAGCTTAATAGATTGGGAATAATGACAGAAAATACAGATAGAAAGAAAATGGATGACCAATACTCACAATTGAAGAATACATAAAAATTGCAAGTGAACTCTTTCGACCTGTTGGCAGAAGTTTCATTCCCTGCAAACACCACATATTACTGATAGCAATAAAGATATAGATTCTACTTTGATTACAAGGAGCACGGCTGCATGAATGTTTGCAATGACCATATAAAATAAGTTGAACTAGCAATTTTTTTTTTAACATTGACATGTTATTTAATACTGGCTGAATCCAACAATATAACTAAAGAAATAAAGGAAAAATATTGCAATCAAGAACAGGGAAAAAAAGTTTGAACATCTACAGAATTTTAACATTCACAGTTGATAAATATGCATTCTAGGCAGATTAATAAATCATAAAAATATAGGTAACATCATGTAATATGTATTGCCATTTCTTTTATGTGTTCTTGAACAAGCAAATATCTAGAAACTGAGATTGTGCATGTACGGCAGTTGGAACCCATTTGCATAATATATATTGGACAGTGGCATTTCTTTCCATCAATGCATCAGGAACTAACATGAGTAACGCAATATTGGTTTCTGTGCCTTCTAGAGTATCTTGGGATGGATCTTCTTGTAAAGATATACAAGATCAGTGATCATAAACAGAGGACAACTGAGGGTCTTACACAGCCTTTGTATATAATTGTTTTATGATTCTCTTCGTAACAGTGATAGGATCTAAAATGTCACGAACCTTTCCTCAGAATTAACATTTTTTGTTTTCACAATTCAAAAGGATTTGGCAATCAACCAAGAAAGGCACAAGAAAAGAATGGTTGCAGTATCATCTAATCGACACTCTAAGGTCATGTAACATTATAATATCTCCTCTACAAAAGTTAACAATGAATCCGGATTGGCCAAATCTCAAATTCCCAATATGGGAAAATTGAATGATGTCTAGTGCACAACAAAGCTAAAGCTGAAAGTATTACAGAGTACAGGTCATGGAGGCAACAGACTTGGATGGACATAAATTTCATAAATAACACATCACATATTGAGTAAAAAATACCAGATTAAAGGGGGAAAAAACATTAATAATAACAGAGCAATGGATGCAAAATGTCATATAAGGAACATTTTAGGTGGTACTTAGTCTTCCACAGATGGTAGCAGAAAACCAATGCAATGCACAGGCCTGCAAAGGAGGCAAATAAGAAATTTAATATTCAGATTTTTAAAGATTTCTTTCAAAATGAGCAGAAGAAGATTAAAAGAGCAACCAAGAAATGACAAAGCAGTCAAAACCTATCAATGCACTGCACAACCCAAAAACAAGGGAGAAGGGAATAAGATAAAAAAAAAAAAAAAAAGGAATTCAATAAGAAAACAGAACCTTAAATATAAATTTTAAGAATAAAAAAGAGAAGATAATAAAAGCTGAGTTAATAAAGAAACATATTTAAGAGAGATAAAAAGTTAAGGAAAACATAAAAGAGAAAATAAACCAAGTGAAAATTAATGAAAAAAAGATAAAATAAGAGAAAAGCTGCAACTAAAAGTAGACAATAGTTATATAACTAGATTTTGTGACTTTTTAAAAAGAATTCACATTTCTTAACCAAAAAAAAAGTTCTGAAAAGAAATTGTGAAATGCTACTACTAATTAGAAAAGAAAAATAAAACATCTAAAATAAATGGGTCAAAAATCAAGGAGAAGGCGAAAATAAAACTAAAAAAAGGGTACTAAAAATCCTCCACTGGAGTCGGGTAGCTAGGTTCGATCCCCAGCTGGAACAAGGCGGTATCAGCCAGTAGCGCCTCAAGGAAATGAAAAATGTTAGAAAGGGTAGCTTAGGAAGGCAGATTAGGATTTATCCCCAAAAAAAAAGTTCAACTAAAACTTAACAGTGATAAAAGAAAATTAAAATCAACACTTGTACAAAAACAATGACAAGGAGTACAGGCATCTCAACAGTTATGACTACCTATGGAGAAACAAAGAGCCCCAAGTATGCTAGCTTTTTGTTGGATGTTTATCTTGATAAAGTGCTAACTTTTAGCATCTTCTACAGAAGAATCGAAACTTGGTTACTGCAATTGCCTGCATTATGTGTCGAAGGGAGGTGGAGGATGTTCCACCTGTTTATCCACTATTTTTATGAAGAATATGTGGCTTGAAGGAAATCACAGGACCTTTCAGAATCAACTAGATACGGTATAAGGGATAGGTTAGAAGGCTCAGATTAGGTAATACCCTGGGTTACAAATACAAAGGAATTTATGGGTATCTCTATTTCTGATTTGCAGACATATTGAGTATACTGGTGTTAAGCTTCATCACTGTTGTAAAATTTTCAGATATTGATTAATTTGTTACTATTAAAAAACACAAAGGAAAATAGTGAGTCCTATGACGTTGAGAAAGACAAATAGAAAATAGAAAATGCAACCACGATAAAGAAAGGAAACATTTCAAAAGATTAACTTCAATCAAAGATTAATTGCCCTTTTATAATTTGTAACGAGCCTTTTTATAATGTATAATGCAACTATGAGTCATTAATGTTTTAAAACTTGTTAACAAAATTATTAAAAACCCTTTTCAGTTATTGAATCTTATGTTGTCAACCACATATGCTATGCATCCACTCCCAATAATCACAAAAAGATAAGTTATAAAATAATAATGTAGAAAAAAATTGCCAAATCAAATCTCAAGTCTACTTTGAATAAAAATAGCACCAAGGTTGGAAAACTCGCAACTCAGACTCAACTCATCCAATGCGAAAAAATTGGCTCAAATAGAGTCAACATGGAGACTCAGGAGAGTCATATTTAAAAAAAAAAAATTTAAAAAAATGAATCTATTACTTATAAAATAGAAATATACATTTATTTACATGCATTCATGACAATCAACTCAAATTAATAAATTTACATATTCAAGAAAAGTACTACAATAAGGAAAAATAAAAGAAAGGGATAATAGCAGAATACCTACCTGTACTTTGCTCAAAATGTAGACCACCCCCCTGGACTTTGGTATTTTGTACTAAACCTACCTGTAGTTCTAATTAACATGCAAAATGAACGAATTCCGTTAGTATTAACGGCGTAGGTCGTATAAATGGTGTCTGGTGCATACAAGCGGCAAATTACTCGCCCAAAAAGACTCATTTACCCCTGAATCTAGCCTATAAAAATTGTAATGATATAGGAGCAGCTCTCAGTCATTTTTTTCCAGCCATATCAAATGCCTTCCTCTCAAAACTCCTACACCCATTGTTCTTGTGGTCAAAACTCTCAATCTGATGGAGGTGGTCTAGCAAGTGGAGAATTCCAATCATACATCTGGTGGGCCATCTGCTTGATATTGTAAATGGGCAGCGATGAAGAAGGGTCACCTCCCAAGCCATGAGGTGACCATCACCTGACCTTTCTGAATAAACTTCACACTCGCAGTATCAAGCTATGGATTAGAAACCCATGAGAGCAGATCTGAAGGACTGAGAGAGAATAAAATACAAGACCCAGAACAAGAAAATCTAGGAGAATATGCGGAAAGTGGAGATTACCCAGATGATAACTATGGAGATATGCTAAGATTGAACAGAAGAAGATAGAGGAGAAAACCATGTGGGGAGGGAGAAGCAAAAAAATCCAAATGGGGTATGAGGCTAGTAGCTAAAGAAAAACAACATACAAACAAACAATTCCAAGAAGAGATTTCTACAGGGGAAAAGTGAAAAAAAGAAGAAAAAGGGAAATAAAAAAAAATAAAAAAAGGGAAAACAGCTAGCACAGTGTAGATGGGAGGGAACCCAGATGGGGAAATGGGGTTCTTGAATCCGCAGGCGGATCGGATGTGCCGGACGTCCACCATAGAATTCTCCAGCACCGCCACCTTGAATTCCAACCTCATCATGATGTTCATGCACCCGCCGGAGATCCATCGGGTCTCAAATCCACAAGCGGATCGGATGTCGAAATTGGGGATGAATTCTTCGAACAACGCCTGGTACGAATCCAAGCAGGCGGATGCAGTTTCCGGAGGCGGGAGAAAGCGATCAGAGCGGCGGAGATACTCGGCTTGGACGAGGTGGAGGCCTTGCAAAGCGAACTAGCATCCCGACGAAGTGTTCGGAGCGCGGGAGAGGAATTTGCGAAGGACGGAGAAATCCATGGGGCAGAAGCCGACGATCGGGGGAGCGGACGCTGGAGGTGGAGAAGAGTGCGAGATTGAGAAACCCTAGTAGGAAGAGGAAGATGAAGGAGGAGGAGAGGAAAGTTGGAATCTTGGACTTGGGCATTTGGGAATTAGGGTTCTGGAATTGGATTAAGATGAAGCGGGACTTTGGGGAGAAGAACCCTAGTAGCAAGCGAAAAAGGGAAAAATGATAAAAACGGCAAGACACATTTTATATATGGAGCGGTAAATTCGTCATTCTATATTTTCCATCACGGCCTTCTCTATTTGCATTGTAATTTACAATACAAGTAGGTTTAGTACAAAATACCAAAATCCATGGGGGTGCTTTGCATTTTGAGCAAAGTACAGGGAGGTATTCTGCTATTATCCCTAAAAGAAAACATATTGTATCTTAGATAATTTGTCAATCCAAATATTGAATGTAAAAGATGAAATACAAGTTTCAAATTACATTCTAGCCAACATTTTTTAATTGCAAACTCTAAACCGCATGCAGAATTAGTTATAAATAAACTTTCATTCATTTACAATTAGATCTACCTATGAAATGGTTCAGAATGCAAACAACTTATTCAAATGAAATGACTCGGCCGAGTCTCCCCTATATTTGACTCGGTCATTTTTCAAAATGAGATGACTCAAGAGAGTCAAGAGTTAACTCAGAGAGTTTTCCAACCATGAGTATCGAGTAGCACTCAGGCCACCCCACATTGACAGGAAAAAGATTACAGCCGGTAGGATATGACGTAATGCTCCTCCGATAGCCACATACTCCAGATAGATAACTGCACCTAGCAAATACACTGCTGGAGGGGAAAAAATACATATCCAAGCTATTTGAAAATCACCCTCCAACTGTCCATAGTCTGTCAGCTACAAGTACACATCACAACTCAAAGATCTATGAAACGTCCACCAGCAGGTCACAAATGGTCACACATAACTCCATACTAATTGACCAAGCATAAACAAGCCTATAAATGTCTCACAATGGAAACAGAGAGCGAATATAGACCACATCCACATGCAATGTGTTGGTAGCAACCACCCACAAATACATTTTTACCCTGATAGAAAGCTTGAAATTGTAACAAGCCACTTTAAATTCAAATCCTGTGAAAGTTTACATACTAGACCTAAACATAATAGAGTGCACACTTATTTGTCTTTTTTTTGTTTGTGGAAAGGTGATAGTGTGATATTGCATACAGTAGTGAAGTAGAACCTCAAAGATTACATACCTGAAAAAGGACTATCAGTATAACAAGGATGATGCCGACAGCCATTGCACTGCTATAGTAAAAAACTACAGACTGGCTCAGAGAAGGTGCTAATGTCATCATAACAACTCCCAATGCCAAAAAGATGATACGATGCAGCAAAAAATCTGCAAACAATCAAGTTAATAATGCCAGAATGTATCAATTTTTAATACACAAGGTTCACTCATACATAAATGGCAAAAAGAAAAATAAATACCTTCTTCAGTGGAAACCTCAAGAGATTCTAAGGATGAACCAGGCATCCGAATGTCAAGAACCCTACTGCTGTAAGGTGACATAGAACGAACCCATGAACCCTTGATGAGTTTCTCCCATTCACCTTCAGGACACATCCCTATCCCAAGCGATGCATTCCTGTAAAGAAATAAAAGTTGTAAGATTACAGGCCAAGTGATTAATAAGGAACCAGCAAGTTCTCATTGCCATTGGTCTCTGAGATGAGTTGCACGCTAGACCCTCGTAGTAGAATACCAACAGATAACAACATGACACCTTTTTTGCAATTTTTCTTAGATTCTCTACTACACTCTTTGTTTCATTTTTTATTGGCAAAATCTCTATTGTGCTCTCTCTCATCTAGAAAGACCTCACTTTTTTTTAATTGGTAATGTGACTCGAAATCACATACTCATGGTCGCGAATCACAACAATGAGCTACTTCGAATGCTACAGCCTACGGGCTCGTGTCAGGAAATTTCACGTCCATGCACTACAGTTAGAGAGTTTGAAAAGAAAAAAATAATAATAAAATCATAAAAAAAATCAGCGAAAGAGATAAGGATGACTGTATTGAGAAAATAGGAGGGAAAGATAGAAACAAACAACGAAAATAAATAAATAAATAAATTAAATAAAAACAAGTCCTTTCCCAAGGAGGTGACAACCCCAAAACAGACTAGGACCAAGAACTCCAATACAGTGGAAACAAAAGGAAATTAGCAGCAATGAGTCACCCATCAAGTAACAACTCTACCTGAAAGGTGTCGCCCTTAGCTAGAGAATCAATGGCAGAGTTGGTTCATCTCCACACAAAAAAGTAAGGCACCACTCTGTTCGAGAATATCCTTAAACCCATCTAACCATTGTTGAATCTTCCAATGAATGGTGTGCCTCTTCGAAGCCCACTTCATGACACACATTGAATCACCTTCTCTCACCAAAGGGAAAAGACCCAAATTGCATACCTCCCACACTCCAATCTGCAAGGCGAGGAACTTCCAAATACTTTTAAACCTCCTCGCCTTGAGGACCTCCCAAGTATACCACTGGAGTCGTAAATCAAACCTACAATGCTTACAACTCCTGGATACCATGAGTGTTGGCATCAGAGTTAACTTCCACCAACATTCCGGAGGAGGCGACCGTTGAGGGAAGTATCTCTAAGGGGTACTAACATCATCATTCACCTCAATCCAACATCCACCAAGCCATTTGCAGACATGCCCCCAAAAACTTGCGAAACCATAGCCCAAGAGATAATTGTCCTTCTAATGAGGTTGATAAGAGGATCAACTAACATCACCTTGCTATCAGATATGGGATATATCAGCCCAAGAGATAACTGTCCTTCTAATGAGGTTGATAAGAGCATCAACTAAAATCACCTTGCCATCAGATATGGGATATATCTTGTCGTAAGAGTTGAATAGTAGAACTCAATAAGCCAACCCTAGATTAAGGGATCAACGCTAAGATGATGATGATGATGTTATTTAAATTCTATATATCTTGAAAGGTACTTGTTGAACATTTTCTTAATTATTTTATTTCCTGCCAATATGTTAATCACCTGGGAAAAACCCAACATTTTTTGAAACTATCCCCCTAACTACTCAGTGGTTACTGATCCTTTTTTTCATATAAATATAGTCAGCATCACCAACCTCAGCACACCATCAATCTTTTTCAAGATATGTAAATAGGAGTGTACTTGAGAAGACATAATACCTACCTATGGAAGCAAACCTCCGCATTCTGTTGTAAAGCTCTTGAGCTAGTCTCTGTTGTGTTCACCTTCACCTTCAATGAATTGGCATACTTTTGTAGATTTTGAAGCCTTGGTAGTCCAACAATGTGAACTCTTTCACAAGCCATTAAGGCACCAGGCTTAGAACCTGGGGAGTTCTCCACCAGCAGCCCAGAAGATAACCGCAATGTAGTTGGATGAGCAACTGCACACACACAAAAATGCAACTTGTAGAATAAATATAACGGTAGTAGAATCATGAGTTTACATTTCCAACAATATAAGTTCAGCATCCTTTTGTGTGTGTGCATGTGCGCACATGCGTGTGGAATGGTGAGAATATAAGTTCTGTATCTTGGTCCTTTTAAAGATATACCTTTAAGCTTTTTCCTACCATTGGTCTCCAACCAACTGGGCAGAGTAAACAAGAAGTTGGTTCACCCGTGTCAGCATTCCACTAAATTATGACAATTTCCATCAAAAGCATGCACTTCACAAAATGTTAAATCATCCAAAGAAATCCATGAAGGAAACCCTTGTCTTCTTTTTCCTTTTTTTTGTCAAAAATGTGAAATAGCAACGATGCATTTGTCTCGTACCGGAACCTTCAAATCCGACAAAACGTGGTATGCACTTGGCAGCCTAGTTTCCAAAGTACTAGATGTGATATGGAAAGGGGTAAAGAGCAGTAGCAAATAACACTTGTGCATGGACACCATACAATATTCCAAACCATTACCAAATTTAAAACATGAATACTGAAGCAGTTTTCACTTTCCAGTAAAATCTGCATGTTTCTTGCAAATATTTTTTTTTTACTTCATAGGATTTAAATTTAGCCATCAAATCATCATTTACACTATTGTGGCATTCCCAAGCTATTTTTGTTTTACAGGAAACATGTTTCTGGCATAGTACTAATCTCAATCCAAAACGAGTTCCCTCAAATAATTCACAGTTCAATTTGCTCTTTAGTTTAAAATCCTTATGAGGAATTATGCGAGTGAAACACTCTGGACTGCTGAATCTGTAGATGGGAAAATGCCGCCAAGTCTTGGAGACCGTTAACCATCAAACGGTTGGCATTTTCCAAGCTGATGCGGTATTTGTTCTCAACCGCCTTTTGATAAGCCACAATTTGGACAGCTTGGATCTTCCAAAGTCGAGACTTTCAGACATCTCCATCAAGCGCAGTGGCCACGACAAGAACAACCATATGGAACAACAGCCAGGATGCTAAATCAGGAAACTATACAAACCCTAATACATATGTCCAAACCCAAATACATCAAAACCTTAGAAAGGCCAAGTTTCCTCCATTTCTGTTTATGAGTTCTTTGATGATTTTCAACAAGTGCTTTGAGAAACACAGAGAGAGAAAGAGATTACCTGAAGACGTCTCATATCCAGAGGCGTTTGGGAGGGAAATCGACATTGAGAAGAAGAAAATCCACACAAGGAAACGAGTGGGATCGAGAAATCGCTCTGCTGCAATCTTCGTGCCCATCGTTTTGGAAGAGAAGAGAAGAGAAGAGAAGAGGGTGGTGTAGAATGAAAACTCCGAAAGAATGAGGGGGTACTTCTGAGATTTCAATCAAGAAGGCCGTAGAAGGAGTGTTCACGACACCGCCTTGGGTGGTAAGAAAAGGCCAAAGGAACGGAATACGGGAGAAAGGTAGGGGTATTTTGGGGATTTTGAGAAACAGAGGGAAACTTGTACGCTGCTCTTCTGGGGATTTATGAAGTTAAAGTGGTGGAAGGACATTTTTAAGCGCTGATAGTACGAAATTGCCCTCTATCGCTTTATTGGCGTCCGTTTCACGCGACGGAGGGAGTGGGTTTAGCGTGCAACCCGCGTACATGGGACGGGTTTGACCGTAGCTTTTAATTTGGTGAGCTAATTTCAACAAGATTCGTGTATTCATTAACCCTGTGTTTGGGAAGAGAGTAGGGGAGGGGAGGGGAAGGGGAAAGGAAGGGGAGGGGAGAGATAATTATTTTTCCCGTTTTTGTTTGGGAAGTACGGGAGGGGAGGGAAATCCCCTCCTTGCTTCATTATTTCCCCCCAAATTTGAAGGGAAAATTTTCAAAATTTTACCCCCTAATTCCCCTCCCCCCATTTTTCCTCCCTCATTCCCAAACCGCCCCTATTTCCACTTTCCCTCCATTTTTCCTTCTTTTTTTTCCTTTCCCTCATTTTACCCCCTTCCCAAACATAGGGTAACCATTTGCATATATTAATTGAAATATTGTTTATAGAAGGTCTGTGATCCCCACATCCACCATCAAATAGATAACACCTAAAATATATATATATAATTAATTTCTTTAATCATGTGTTCTACGTGCAAAATTCAATTGCAATTAAAAAAATATTTTTTTAATAGCTAACTAGTTCAATATCCCATGCTCAGCACTAATATGGCCAACATTGTAATTTAAATATTCATGCATTAAAAAGTCCATAGATTTTAGAAGAAAAAAAACTAAAAAATAAGAAGGTTACGAGAGTGCCTTATTATGCAATTCAATAGCTAGTGGCAGAAAAATGAGAAATTGAATAGAAAGGAAAATGCTGAACTTCATTGAAATTGAGCTTTGGCAATAAAGTAAAAGTGGGGAGTGGTTACAAGTGGTTTTGATTATAATGAAATAAAGTAGGTAGTTGCATGAGTGGGGAGAGAAGTTTTGAAAACTGAATAACTTGCAGTCAAACTTATAAACGTGGGTCAAAATCGAATCTAAAACCTTCTAACTTAATATATAATCACGTGAAGAAAGTAATTATCTTGAGAGGTAAGAATATTGGTTAGGGGCCCAACTAATGGGTTTATGGGAAATAGGGAGTATTTTAATAAGTTTGATTTTTATGTCAAGGCCCATTTGGGAATTGACATGTGATGCAGGGAAAAGATGGTTTTAATAATCATGTTTATACCAGTCATGGAAAACAAGATCACATTGTTGCCTATTTTTCACCATCTATATATCTATAGGAATGTGGTTGTTCTTGGATTAATTATAGGCCTTCAAACTCTCATCCCTCTATCCTCATTCATTCTGTCTCCTACATGGCAGCCTTATAAAAAATAGGATTCGTTTCCACTTCTCATCTCTTCTTTTTCTAACCGAGCACTTCCTATTCCTGTAACTGCTGGAGCAGTTAGCAAAGGAGAAAGTGAGAAATCCAAAGGAGGAGAGAGAAGCACAAAAAATGATTTTAAAAAATGAACATAAAAAATAGGAAATTATTGAAAACTTAAATGACCGGGGCCAAAAACCGAGAGAAAAAAATAAAAAATAAAAAAATTAAGCAAGACAAAAGATTCCAATCTTAAATAATAAACACAAAAGAGGACTATATTAAAATGGCATTTGAAGGTGTCTTTCAAGGTTCTATTTCTATAACAAAGTAATAATAATAATAATATAAAACATTAATGTCAGGTTGTAAGGTTCCACATAATAAAAATGAAGATAGAAGAATAATAAGAAAAAGAAAGTGATGAAGACATCAGTGATTTGGTGAACAAAAACAAATTGAGGATAAAGAAAATAAGGGAGGAAGAAGACTACAAAAGACCACAATGAATAATAATGTAAAATATATGAGCCCATCTCCAAAAATGAACATAAAAAAATAAAATTCCTAAAATTAATGACCCGAGCCAAAAATTAGGAGAAAAGAAATTAAGAAGACAAAAAGATACCAAACTTGAAGAATAAATGCAAAAAAAAAAGTTACATTAAAATCACATTTGAAGGTATACTTCAAGGGTCTAGAACGAAAAAAAAATATTAATATGAAACATTGGTGTCATATTGTAGGATCAACAGAAAAAATGAAAAAAAAAAAAAAAAAAAAAAAAAAAAAAAAAAGGAACAATCTATATCTCTATTGGAATGTGGTTACCCTTGGGTGAACCACATTCCTCCAAATTTCAAATACTAAAATTAGAGAGTAGATGATGACAACTGTCAAAATCCGCATCTGCCCTCCACTCCCCTCTCTCTCCAGTCTCCTAAATCTCCTCTCTCTCCACTCTCTCCAATCTCTTATCTCTCCACTATCGTCTCTCTCCACTACCCTTTTTGGAACTGCTCTCTAACTGACTTTGGAACTGCTCTCTCTGCAATCTCCTAATCCAAATACACAGAATAGGAAAAAAAATGTATGAAGAAGTAATAAAAATGCTTTAATCTTTAACCATAATAAATAATGTATGAAAAGTCTGAAATGAGAATTACAAGGGTTCCATGTGGGATCAATATTATAAATCTATTAGTATTCACTATTAATCTAAACAACAGAGTCATCGTGCCCCTTAAAATATTATTAGGACAAATTTAACTCCTATGAGAATTATACCCAATTTAGAATGATCACAAATAAAAGACTATAAGAAAATAAAAAAGGTCAAATCACATGATCAAAATGTCACTATTCAACATTTGGTAGACTTGATTGGAGCAAAATTCAGGCTCATGTATAATAAAGGTAAAGGTAAGACACTTATTTTAGTAGATTGGATTCAAAGGTGGGCCCCGCTTATAAATTTTGTAGCACGATAGATGCTAAAGGCTTCAAAAGATTTGAGATGATACAAAATCCTAAGGCTCCTAGAAAATTCTGTACTATTTTTTACTAAAAAAGGAGGCCAATCCCAAGTGGGGACACAGAAGTATAATCGATGGATTTGATTGGAATGAACCCATATAAGTGTTACCAAATGATCCTAACCATCAATATGAGGCCTATGAAATCATTATTGACAATTACTTTAGTGGATTTCATTCAAAGTTGGGACCCACTTATAAATGTTGTAGTCCGATAATAATTATAATTTGCATAGAATAATTTATATCAAGAGTTATAATCCATTTAAATTTGATAATTTGTAGTATGACATTATATGATTAAATTATGTACATCAATTTACTTAAATTTGGCCAATTTAAGTAAAAGAGGACACATGTTTTCAATCATCTTAAATTATTTCCTCAGTTTAAAAAAAAATTCAATTAAGGATATATGGCCATTTAAATGTATTATTTGATGACCTTTTTCCTCATTTTTAACAATTTCCAAATTATATGTTATGGATTTCTATATGGAGATTTGTCACATCTTATGGATCATGTGTCTTTAAGCATCTTATCATATGTTGAAGCTTTTATTCAACAAGTTTTTGTTGCAAGATGTTTATATCTTCTTCTTTTTTTTTATGATTATTCTTTCCTTAATGACTCGCAGGTTACAACGCATAACTTGATAAGGAAAAAGTATATAAAAGAAGTTCTAAGGATTCACACTGATGTATTAAAAACTCTGTATGTATTCATGTTGAATTATATGTTAGCAGCACCAAAGAATAACAACCAGCCTAAATAGCGTAAAAAATAAAGCAACAACCAAAATGAATTAATTATTGTTCATAAACCAAAAATGACATAGAATTTAATGCCTTGCCAATTTAAACAACTTAAAGAATTGGGTACTGGATCTAACTGCAAGCCCATGATGAATTACAGGCCCGAGCCTGATATTAGGCCCGGTAATTATTGTTCATACTTAAAAGATGGGACTAAATGAAAAAAAATAAAAAAGAGAGATGGAGGAAAAATGTGCTTTTGCGCATAATTTTAATTGGGCTGGGTTACAGCAAGATTTCGACAGCAAATGGGTTGAGAGTTTTGTCAAGTCTAGAGCTATAATTGGGTAAAAAACCACCCCAAATAGATAGACGTGGTGGGTTGAAACACAGATTAAAAGAGAGTCCTAAATGGACTGAAAACTGGCTCAGCAAACTACTATGAAAAAGCTAAAAATCAGATCTGTGAATAGACTTAAAGTTACTTCAGAGTTTGGCTACAAATAGGATTTAGTTACAGTGGATTGGATAAAAACAAAAAAAGGTTTTTAATGAATACAGGCCCAAACCCTTGACCAAGCAGGCTAAAAAAAAATGGCCAAATAAAAATGAGTCGAGGTTGAAGACTCAACCCAAGTTTGTCCATAGAAAGGGGTTAAAATTAGCCCAAGTATGGCTTTAAATGGGCCAATAAATGAGAGCTATAAATCTGTATCATGGGCCTAAGTGTGAATGTAAAGCATCAGTACATAACCAAAGGTGGCTCTACAAAGGTTAAATATGGTCTCAAATGGTGACTATAAATGGTTTCAGACCTAGCTTGAATGAGGGTTGAAAATAAATCGGGTTACATCAGACATACAGGTTGGGCTTTACTAAACATGTACCCTAAACCTATAACCACGATTCAATCAGAACATTAAATATATTGGGTTTTCAACAAATGTGTTGAATTTATCCAAGCAGAGAATGAATTTAGATTCTAGTTTGATTGTTTACATTGGTTTATGGTGAGATTACAAATGGGCTACGACTTAACCGAAATTGGTTTCTCTAAATGGGCTAAGACTTGGCCCAAATTGGATTCTCTAAATGGGTTCACCTCAAACTATAATTGCAAACTGTCTCATTATTGGGTTACAATTTGCCCATATTTTCCTTAGTAAACTCTCTCATTATTGGCCTGAAAGGGTTTGAAATTGGCTAGAGTTTCAACTCATTAATGACAAAGATATTGGGTCTAATTCATGCCAGATTTTGGGCCTAAATAAGGCCAGATTTTGAGTCAAATTTAAGACAGAATATTGGGTCTAAATCATGCCAGATTTTTGGGTGTAAATCAGATAAGAACTTGGGTCTAATTAAAGATAGAATATTGGGTCTAAACTAGGCTAGATTTTTTGGTCTAAATCTGGCCAGATTTGGGTCTAATTCAAGATAAAATATTTGGTAAACTTCAAGTCAGATTTTGGATAAAATTTCATGCTAGAATTCTGGGTCTAACTTAGGCTAGAATGACAGTCCAAACCAGGCAAGAATTACAGATTCAAGCCAGTTCAAATTTAGTCCATACTTATAATTGTAAACTAGTTTAGATTTATGGGTAAAAAAACATGTCAAGATTAGGCCCGAATTACAAGCCTAAATCAGGCCAAAATGCAGCCTAATTTAGGCCTGAATATGTCTTTTATTTTATTTTTTACACTTGCCCGGGCTTCATCAAACTCCATTTACACCTCACGTAAAAAATAAAACATCTGAAAAAACACATAAAGATCAAATTAAGAACGAAAAGAAGGACTCAAAAGTTTACTAATTAAGAAATTTAATAAAATTAATTTGTATAAGTCTGTGCATTTGGTGGTTCCGTTGTCCATGCATAGCACGGGGTTTTGCTAGTTACAAGCCATGCGAAAGTGATCCTCAATATACTTTGGAGAGAACACCACGGGCAGATGCAAGGAAAATTACTACCTGCAAATCATGCAAGAGAAAAGACGAAGGGCGGAACTAGGGGGCTGAAAAAATTAATAAAAAAGAGCCCTTTTCGTTAATAAGATTTTCATCAAATTTTGCATACCGGCTCCTCCAAGAATTTTATTTTTTTTCATAGTGGCCCCTCGAAAGCACATTTTGTAGTTCGACCCTAGGGGAGGTACAAGCAATGGTTGTATTAGTTGGGCTGTCCAAATCTGATACATTTTGGGGCTTTATATTTGTTTAATTTTAATGACTTGTGACTAGAGAATCAAAGGTGTCTGGTTCAGTAGGTTTTGTTTGTTGCCGAGAAGAGTATAAATATGTTTTGGTGGGTTCATCCGATCTGCAACGGTTGGAAAGCTAGTACAAATTAAAATGGTGATAAATAAAAGGTAATTATAATTTTTGTCTATCCATTTTACGAACATCCCAAAGCTCCCTTTTATGTAGTAAGTAGTAAAGAAAATGCCCCAGATAAATTTTGGAAAGCAGCAAATTTTGCATCACATGCTTTTGGTAAAAGTATGGATGTACTATGGAGGTGGAATTCAGGAATTTCTCTAACCTTATTGTTGTGAATCCATCTATTAGACTAACATTTGAAATCCAAGCCCCTCAATGTCACCATCCCCCGTCATAGGATCTATTTTTCAATTAGAGTTGTATCCATTATTAGATGGATCACATATAAGATGCGCTCACATGTTTTACATTTGGATCCAACTTCAATTGAAGTGCAACTAGATAATAGAGTCCCATTGACTAAGAGGGGCTTTGATTATAAATGTCAGCCACAAGGATGGACTTTGGGGTAGACTCGCAACAGCATATGAATGGTTCAAAATCCAACTCAGAAAATATGGTTTCAATCTGCAAAGGATTTGAATTCTTTACCACTTCAATGAAAGGAAGCACTTTGCTGCTTCTAGAAAATCGGCAATCGGGAAAGTTTTTATGCCCCACACACCTTTCAAATAAAAAAGGCTTTGAGGTCTAACTATTTTAGATATCAGCCTCTATTAAGTCTACAAAAACTCTTCAATTTAAGTTTACTGGCATGATGCAACTCCAGAGGAAAATAATTCATCTTCATATTGGATTGGATCACAATAGCTGTGTTCAAATGAGGGCATTACCATCATTCAAAATGTATCGACCCCGCCATCTTAATAGCTGAAATTACTTACGACTTTTTTTTCTAAGATAGTCCTAAAGATATGTGAAAAGTCAGTGGCTTGAACCAATTCCTTTCCCCATTTTTCTCTTCTTTCTTACCATTTCTAAGTTAACAAACGTGGTTACTTTTGGACAGAGAAGTTTAGTGCCCCGTACACCTTTAAATACCAGTTTTAGTAGCCATCAATACGATCCTAACAATGCATCCGTATAAGCATTAAACACTTGGATCATGCACACGTTAGCGTGCAGAAGTGTAGGTGGCCAAACTCATCAAATTAGCACAGAGAAAATGAACGACAGACCACTTAAGATTAAGATTGAGAATAGTTTACTTTCATAATCAGGTTAGCGACTTAGCGTGATACCAACATCATCAAGAAAATGCTGAATCTACCATCAATCCACACCACCTCAGCTAAAGATTTACAAGAAACCACGAAATTCTTTTTAAAAATAAAAATCCGGGTAATGTATTTTGATCATTGTTTTTTCATCATTGTACCATTGGCTGCAATAATGGCCATTACATATAGTTTCACCTTATGGTAGTTGGTCTTGAAAGTCAGCATTACTGTGGAGCACATTTAAAGGAATGAAACATATATATGCTGTGTATAAATTATAAGAAACTATTATTATATAATGGTACTTTCCCTTTTCACCTAATTCTACATGGCACATAGGATCAGATATTTCAATTACATTCATTCTCTAGAACCTTTCATAAAACAAAAGTGACCAAAACTAATTCGATGAAAATGATTTGACCATTGGACCACTGTTACATGAAACATATTTCTCCCTAAAGCATCATGAGTCTCAGACCGAGGTTTTAAATAGTAGCTTAGATGATCAGGTGGGCCTGGCAAGTTGATTTCAGGACCTTTTATCACTTCATATGCACACCACATGCAGAAGGTTTTGACTTTTGATCTCTACAATTCCTGCCTTTAATTACGAGGAGTCCTGTTTTGTGGAGGGGGTGGATAAAAAATCTTGCACGACCTTTATATGTTACCTTTCGTGTAAAAACCCTGCTATGCAGGGGATTTGGATGAAAAACCGCTACAAGTTTTGATGATATAACAAAAGTCATAGGTTGTTGGTTTAATTGACCTTACTAAATTCAAGAGAGTTACGTATTTAAATAAAAAAAAATGAATTAGCTGCTCTATGAAGACCAAAAATGATGAATGAAATAATAAACGCCGACCTTAATAATCATTTTGAAGAGTTTTATTCAAATCCGTGAGGGGGAGGACATGAAGTCCATAATTGGGTTTTTTTATAATTTAAATGTAATTTAAAGATGGAGCAATAACGTGGGAATGGTGGATACACCTTCCTCATCCACCTTTCAATGCGTTTAAAACTCTTTTATTTTCTTTCCTTTTCAGCTTTCACTAATTCCTCATTTTTAAATTTGGTGGTTGAGAAATCCATGTATAACAATAGCTGCCCTCTCCAACGTTTCACCAACCTTTATCCGTACCAGTTATATTGTTTCTATTTCACCTTTTTACACCTAAATACGAAATGTAAATAGAAGTTAGGCAGGACAATAGGATAAATAAGCTCCTGTAATATATTTTCTGAGGAAATTAAGAAAAGGAAAGAAGAAATATGTTCCCAAACACATTTTCGGTGATTTTTGGATTCCATAATAAATTTGTTTATTATTATTATTATTATTATTATGGTGTGGGTATTCTAAGGTATTTGATCCAACATGACTAATCTGCTAAGTGAGGCTGCTAAACTTCGAATACAAAACATGGGAAGCAAACTCTTCTTGGAAGATTATGATGCACGTGCATATCTAGCTAGTGTGCCAAAAATAATCAGCTTTGATATCAGGTAAAGACAGGGCATCTCATGGTCATCTATTGTTGGTCATTAGATGGTCCCATCATTTGACAGCTTAAAGCATCTCCAACAACTCTTTCAAATCCAAGGTGGACATGCCATCTTGAATATTTGGCATGGAGTAGAGCTCCAACAGCTATGCAAAACATGATATGGCATTTGACATGTTGGAGCTCAATGTTAAATTTAACATATGGGAAGGGGAGACGTCAAATCTTTTTTTGAATTATTTTAATTCAAAATGGACTATTGAAGATGAGTTGGGTGGTCACTTTTTGGAGAGTAAGAACATCTCTAATAGATATGCCAAATTGGAGATGCCAAATTTCATTTTGATGGCTTATGTGGCGTTGATCGTACATTGACATAGATCCTCTGCGACAAATGATGCTCTACATTTAGAGCGGTCCGGGCCATGCAGGCTCTGATGGGAGGTGTGGGGCATTTTGTTTCCAGGAGGCAGGTGATTAGATAATTAAGTTTTAGCATGGGAGTGTAGATCCTTCTACAAATTCAAGAGGCTCTAAATAGGGATGTAAACGCTCAAACTAAATTTCCCTCTCTTGATTGGGGTACATCAACTTTCACTTTACAAGAGATAGCTCCATTGTAGTATGTGAAAAAAAAAAAAAGACTTTAATAAAACATTATAAATAATTTATTTTATTGTCTATTCGATATTAAAAATGAGATTTAAGGCTCTCTTGCCTGATTGATATTGATTTTTTTATTTAAATCTTGCTAAAAGTAAGCTTCAACAAGGGCAGTGAAAGATATAAGGTGTAATTAATATAAATGAAAATCTCACTGTCTTAAAAATTGATCTCCTAGAATAACAACTATGTAATCATTTTTTAAGGACACGGCTTTTTTCCCCAGAGGTATGACTGCTGATGGCTAATTACAAATTTTCAACTTTATTCCTTTTTTAAGTCCATTTTTAATGGGAGAGGATTGCTTAGAGTTTTCTAGGAATTCAATTTCTAGTATACTACCGGAAGCTGTTAGAATTGAATTGGAATTGGAATTGAAAGTGCCATTTCCACCTCTGCATATGTAAATTTGTCAAGTATTATCTAAATCCTGTTAATATTAAATTTACTTTTTCTTGGGCTTAGCAATATCGCTATTGAAGGAGGATTCAAGAAACAAAAATGCCCAAGATTTCAACATGCGTGGTTGACACAAAATTACAGATCAATCAAAGCCATAGAGGTACAGACTGGTTTTCTTTTCTGAGTCATATGTGCAAAACCAACCTTCACCATGTGGATGATGCTTGCACGCTTGGTAAATTCTTCTACAAGGCACTTCTTTTTATAAATGAAGTAGGAGCTAGATATGAAAGCAATTGGTCAATTACTCAGTTGATTCTAAATGAATTATCTTTGAAGTCTTTGTTTCTAAAGTCTTTACGTTTAGAGGGGGACAGGGAGATCATGGGGCACATGGGGCAATCATCCCATCAACGCGGGATTGGCCATGTGGTCCACCCATTGAATGGCTGATTCATTCATTTGATTAATTGACTAAGGACTTGGGGTCAAGATTTTAAGGCTCTGTTCTGATTTTCCAAAACAAAAAACAATGAGGAGAGGAAAAGCTAGATGGATGAGCCTGAATCAACGCATGTCATAGTGTAAACATGGCATCACGTGGGCCATACGAAATGCAGGCGGGTTTTTGGTTTAGTTATCTATCAATAATCCCGATCCGGACTTTGGTGCCTATATATCTCAAGTGATGATGACTATTTGTGGACAGTTCATCAGTTTCAGTTCCATCTTATATATATTATCATCTGTCGAGATTTTGTGAGTTCAGGGCTGGTAACTCCAACGATGGCTATTGATCAGCGAGGCCTGCCTACCTGTCAAATTTCAGTCCATCAAAGTAGTGCTTAGCTAATGTGTTAGTATTTAGCCAAAGAATCGGAATCATTTGAGAGTTTGACCCACGGTGATCGTGAACGGGACCTATCACAGTCTGTCACGTTTGCCTGTGGTGCCATGGCAGTGTATGATAGTTTCACTAAAGAACAGCATGGGATAAAGCCTCAATCGATCAAGACTCTTAGCCAAGTCTCACTCAACTCAAATGACAGTTGGGCACACGGTTCAATTGATCATGGTTAAAACATATCATAATTTTAAAACAAAATACTATAATCACATTTACTGTCATCAATCTCATAGTGCTGACAGATTTGATTTTATTATTCTGGGGGCTGAGAAAGACCCGCGCACATATTCTTTGATTAGGATGAGATTTAATATACTTTCATACTATATGCACTAAGTGGCATCGTGCTGATATGGTGTTAATCGCGTTTCCATCATGTATTTCATCATTAGGGTGAGACCCATTTCTATATTAAAATTGAGAATATATTACATGAGGAGATGAGATTCACCTTAAACAATCAAATTATTTATATGTCAGCCCCACGATGAAGTTCCCATTACGGCGATCCGGACTCATTTTGTTGCATCCGTCTCGTGTAGCCAGCTAGAATAGCGGTTAATAAACCATTTTTAATATCGGGGCTTACGTACCAAAATCCCCATAAAAAAAATGGAAATGAAAAGCAGGTTCTAACTTCTAGCACTAGAGAATAGGGTTTGAGAGTAACGGTTGGTAGCAATATGAATGTCACGCTCTACATTCATTTAATCAATAAATGAATGTTATTAATTAGAAGAAGATTTAATTAAAGATATGGTGGCCATTTTTATACCACCTAACCTTTTGCTGTGGTTGCACCCATTACCTCTGATTGTCTAATTCAAGGCTCACACTCGTCCCCAGAAAGTCATTAATTCATGAAGCATCATGACAACCTTTTATAGATGGTTCTGATCTGAGACAACTATACTACTCAATGAGAATAATTACCAACTTCGCAGTGAAATCTATACACACAAACCTCTAATTGAAGGTGGAAAAAGGGATAAAATTGGAGCTTGAAAATGTTGGATTTGAACCGACTCTTGTGATTAAATACAGATATAAATATCGCTACTATATAGTGATAGTCACCGTTGGATCGAACCAAAATAATATATAACTAGTTCTTGTTTGGTTCCATCACACCTTGTGAAATAATATAATTGAATGGGGAATGTTACTACTAGGCCTATAACGTTCCCATCCATTGTTATCACAAGGCACAGATTGAAATCCAAGAGTTTGTATAAGTGGGCCACGAATATAGAGGTTGGACACAAGATTTTCTTTCGAAAGATAAGTGTTGGTGTTATAAGCATTCCAGGCTTAAAAGCGATCTTTGTGAAGGGTTTGGTAGCATAATTCCTTTTCTTCAGAAAATGGCATTCGTCTACCTAGTATGGTGTATGGTATTTTACAGAAAGGTCAGGTTAGATAAGGTAGGGGTGTGTGTGTATATATATATATAGTGGGGGGGTGTATATATATATAATATTATTTCTTTCTTTTTTTTTTTAAATACATCCCTCACTGTGGAGTACACTTGGATGCAAAGCAACCAAGGGCATCACAAGTTGACAAAGTTAGAGGTAGATCATGGGAGGGTCTATTATGAGTGTCATTATATGGTCCTAACATTTAATTTCAAGGCCTCATTGTTATTCTGCACATCATGCTCATTCATTGTGAAAAAATCTTATAGTAAGTAATGACTAGATTAGTGTTAAGGTCTGAGGGCAAGCCTCACAGAACTCAAAAAGGCTAACACACTAAATTCATCAACAGGGACCATCTCTGATATCAAAACGGTTCAAATATAATCTTCCTCAGTTTGGTTATATATTAACTAAGTTTCATGCAACATTCCCACTCTGAAAAAATCCGATTGTGAAAATATCTGGACCGAATTGAAGATTTTCATGTATTTAACAATAGTAGGAAAGTTATATTCAACACTGGCCAAATTTATATATTTATCCAACTGTACTCAGGTTGTTCTCTAGCCCTGGCTTTTTGGGAAAAAAACTGACCCCAACTCAGCGCGCAGTGTGGTGGCCAATGGCCAATGGTTTTCCTTTTTCTCAATCACAGAAAATAAAAACCTGTGAAGAGTCGTCGCATTTTCCATGTTTCATGGGCATTTAAGTCAATTCCTGAAATTTTGAACCATACAGTCATCATATAGGCTCAAGGAGGAGAGAAACAGAGAGCCTCCTCAGACGCTCTCGCTCTCTCTCTCTGTCATTTCTCGCTCTCCCTCTCTCTCTTATTTCTGTGAAACGCGAAAGCGTGACTTCTTTTTCCGCGTATTGTGCTTTCTTTACACTCATCTCTGGCTTCCTTTCCCGAGAATCTTCCGCAGCTCCACTTTCACTAAGATAGCACCTGCGTCCGGCTCCGGCTCTGCTTCTATTGATGTTTACAGTCAAATAGCAGACAGGCACCTTTTTCTAGCGCTACAGAGAGAGGGAGAGAGAGAGAGATCTCGAGGAAACGAAACGTGTTTTGTGTGTGTGAGAGATAACAGGGAATGGCAGCGCCAAAGCAAGACGAATTTCATCCTCATCCGGTGAAGGAGCAGCTGCCCGGGGTTGAGTTCTGCATCACCAGCCCTCCTCCATGGCGTACGTCACCTCACTACCATTCCATTCCATTCCATCCCCCGGCGCACTTTAGCATCCCCCCCCCCCCCCCCCCCCCCCCCCCCCCCTCTCTCCTTTTGTTTCCGTTTCTTCCGCTTGGGACTTCAATGTCTCTTTACGTTTCCATCTGATTCTAAGCCATTTTCAGCCGTTGATAAAACCTTCATCGTTGTCTTCTTCTTCTTCTTTATCATTCATCTTCTCAGCTTTAATAGATACTTGTCTTTCGTCACCGTCTTCTTCTCCTTTCTTCTGCTCTTTTTGCTGCGTTTTCATCAAATGAAACCTCAAGGCGTCTTTTGCTGTGTTTTATCGGAATTGAATACAAGTTTTGCTGCATTTAGCTTTCGCTTGGATGTTTTGAACGATTTTATGTTATTGAGCAGATCTCTTGAGCATTTCCTGTTTCCGTCAGTGATTTTTTTTTCTTTTGTGTTCATTTCATCCTATTCTGATACTGAATTGAAGTTTTCCTCTTTAATCCATCTACTGCCGTTCAGTTGTAGTCCTCTATTTTGTAGAAAACTGAAGAATTGATTACTTATTTTGGATCGATTATTCGATTCATATCTTTGTGTTTCAAGAATTGATTTCTAGATTTCCTGTGTAGATCTTGGAGTTGGGTTATTGTTGGTGTTGGATGTGAGCTGAAACTTGTTATTTTATTTATACTGTCAATAGTTTTTCAACCTAGTTATATGGGTGGCTTACCAAACCCATAAGCAGATGCTGAATATTTTATTATTCCATGAATATTGCAAGCTCGTCCTTCATGTTGAAATGTATCCAATATCGAATATTTTTTTATGCCCTTCGCGTTTCCAGGATGGCCTCTGTGACATCACTATCTTGAAATATTGCACAGTATAAACAATGTTAGCTCTGCCCCCATAAAAATTTAGATGTGTCAAGATGATCTCATCAATTTTTACAATTATATATTTTCTCAATTAGAGGAATGATTGCTGATTTTGGTTTCCATTTAATGTCTGTAGTGTATGGAAGGTATGATTCCTTTCTCCCCTGTTCTTAATCAATTCTATAATTCTATGGGCTGTATGTCATGGATTTTGGCATGATTTCAATGAGTAGGAGTGCTTGTCTTTTTGGAACTTCTAATCATTGAAGGAATACTGACTTTTCCTGTGTATTTGATTATAATTACATTGCAGCGGAAGCCGTCCTTTTGGG
This sequence comes from Persea americana, assembly GCA_029852735.1. Lineage (NCBI taxonomy): Eukaryota > Viridiplantae > Streptophyta > Magnoliopsida > Laurales > Lauraceae > Persea > Persea americana. The sequence goes on along the minus strand of CM056811.1, from coordinate 93,020,372 downwards.
TTTCCAACACTATATTGTGATGCTTGGAACTACTGTTCTAATTCCCTCCATCCTTGTTCCTCAAATGGGAGGCGGCAACGTAAGGACTTGTACCTTGACAGTTAACTTTGATTTGGAGTTTGGACTATTTTTGGATGGAAGGTGGAATATTGTAAGGGTTTTGTCATCCACGGAATATTTCAGTGTTATGACCAGAGCCCATAGCATGGTGGAAGGTGCTCAATGTCGCAACCATAATAACACTACATAATAACACCTTGACAGTTTCCTTTGATTTGGACCGTCTTTCGATGTCACATTCTGAGAATATGAGAAACAAAAATGCAGAGTTATAATGTCCAAGATATATATATATATATATATAAAATTTAATTTGAGGCACCTAGTGGAAACAATTTCGGTGATGTTGCTGCATCTTTTTCATTACTGAGGATGCATGCCATAACTGCAATATCAAAATACTGTAATGTTAGTGTCTTATACTGCATATTCCAATGTAGTTTTAGATTTATACAAACTCCAAAATGTTATCTACGGTTATTAGTAGTAACTAGTAAATGAATTAAAATGATGTTTCCCCATTTGTAGGACGAGAAAGCTAAAGTAATTCAAACCTTGCTCTTTGTCTCTGGATTGAACACCTTGCTTCAGTCCTACTTTGGTACACGGCTTCCTACAGTTATTGGAGGTTCATTTACATTCATTGTTCCAACAGTTTCTATAATCCTTTCAACCAAATACAACAATGTTTCAGACCCCCATCAGGTAATCTTTGCTGGATTCTATCGTTTTCCCCATTTTTAGTTTTCATTCAGTTGTTTGGGAGTCTTAAAAGCATTACTTAATTACCTTTGGCCATGTGATATTAGAGGTTCCTACAAACCATGAGAGGAATACAGGGGGCTCTAATTGCTGCTTCAAGTTTCCAGATAATTATTGGATTTAGTGGACTTTGGAGAAATGTTGTAAGGTGGGTTTCCAATTGGATCAAGGAGGTTATGCTTATGAAGTAAATCAAGCCATGTAACTTGTTGAAATTTTAGAGCGGAATTTTAAATTTTTGTTTTTTGTTTTCTGGTTAGGTATATGAGCCCACTTTCTGCTGTTCCCATTATAACTCTAGCTGGACTTGGACTTTATGCGCGTGGGTTCCCAGGGGTGAGAATTCAAAATATAATTTTTTTGTTGTTTGCTCAGAATGATTTTAAATATGGGGCACGATCTATTTGTCAATTTTTTGTTTTAAATTCACTTCTGTGCTGTTTTGTGAACTTTAGTTGTCAGTGTTATCATGTCCCTCAAATGATTTTATTGCTGCATTGAGATGCTTTTAGGACTTGATGAATTAGTTGATTTATTCAGTGGTGGTTGTTTCTGCTGGTGTCCATAGGTGGCAAAATGCATTGAAATTGGACTTCCTCAAATTGTTCTACTGATACTCTTTTCTCTGGTAAGTGGTTTGTTTGGACTTTGTTTTACCACTGTTCACCCTTATTCCATGGATTAAAATAGTATCTGATGCATAGCTAGAACTTTGGATGGGTGGCATGACGTGGCATCCCAATGTGTTTCCATATTTTAGTATGCCATATCTGTCCTAAGAACTTAATAATAATTATGTTCATTTCCATTTCTCACGTCTTTTTTACATCTTTTCCAAGTCCGTATCTAGTTCATAAGAATGCCGTGACGAGGCAGTAATGATTCAAAAGCGTCCTAAAAAAAGAAGTGTCTGTAGTCTGTACTGTATCACTTGACACATTCAATACTGTAGTGACCATGACATGTTACATTCCAGCACTGAAATTTTAATTGTTGCTCCAATGCATTCTTTTTGTTGCTCCTGGAATTAGGTAATCATTTTTTTAATGTTTTCTCCTTTTCGTCCCCTTCTCCTAAACAATATCTGCATGCTGAATTATGAGAATGGCTGGGATTTGGAGGTCACTTTTGGGAATTATGGTTGACTGAAAATTAACTCATTTGGAAGGTCAACACTATACCTTTAAGTGCCCAAAATTTTAATGGTTCTATAGGTGCTGGGTTTCGGTGATTCAATCCAATGGTGAATTCCTTCCGTCACTCCAATTGGAATCAAATTGGAAATATTTTGATTCAAGGGGGATAGGTATTGTTGAAGGACTGGATTCATCATAGGTAGGCCCACAAAATTATCCTAACTAGATCCTAATTGAGAGGGTCCTACGACTACAACACCATTTGTCATGTGTATAACAGTGCTATCTTTAGTGGGATCATAGTAATTTTGTATTTTATTGAAAAATACATGAATATTTGCATTTCTATGGAAAATGATATAAAATGGAGTCAAACAAAATAACTTGGAAAAGGACCATCCATGATCAAAATTTGACATTTTAAATATTTTTCCAAATATACTTTCCAGAGAACTACATCATATTTGTTAATTGTTCTAGACTTATCTTATCGCTTTTACAGTCTTGTATTTAGAAAATCAAATTCACTTCCTAAACCCTGGTATTCACTGGCAGAACCAGGAAATTGTCAAAAAATTACACCCCACCCCTTGCGGGTATATACAAGAAAGTTCATTTTTAATTTCCAAGGGGATATAGCAGAGAGAAGAAAGAAACAAAGATCCTAATAATTTCTCTTATTAGTGCATTCTTATATCACATTTCTCTACTGCTTTCTCAATGTATGAGGTGTTTCTTCTAGAATGCATTGTTGCAAAACATTGTCAAGGTCTGTTTTAGAAGTTAAGAAATGTATCCAATTTTTTGACCTTTGTGTAAACCATGTTGAGTAATTTTCAATTTTCTAGTCTATTTTTACCATACTTCTCCCCATCTTTTTATTAAAGCTGAGCTGTTCCTAGTTCCTCTGCCGTCGTTTTTTTTTCAGCATAATTTGTTACTTTGTCATGAATTCACCACTCACCCTTCCTTTCCTTATGATGATAATTGTGGCTAATCTATGCCTTTGCAGTATGGTCCACAATTGTTAGAAGGGAGGAGAGCACTTTTTGATCGGTCATCTGTGATTATTTCAATTGCAATTGTATGGGTTTATGCATATATTTTGACTCTGGGTGGAGCATATAAGAGTAGGCCTCCATTGACTCAATACCATTGTCGCACTGATCGGGCTGGGCTCATAGGTGCTTCTCCGTGGTAAGCACATCCACTTTTTGGCTCAACCAGATACTTGTTGAATGCTTAATCTTGATATTGCATCCATGTTGTCGCAGTCTTTCTGTTTGGTAAGCAAATGGAATCTCCACCTGAAGACTACTTCATCAAATTACTTGAATGTTATTTTGATAAAATAAAATGAATTTGGATACTCCTGAAATATAGTCCTTTCATATAATCTATAAAGAAAATCATGAACTTACATGGATTCAGAATAAATTTTGCTGTGGAGATAATCTCTTCTAAAGCAATGCACGAACAGCTCCTGTTGGGTGAAATGTTGTTTCACCATGCTATGTGAAACTGTAATCGGCAAACAATTGAAAAAAGAAAAAGGAAATTTAGGTTCTTTTGGTGCTTGGTGACCAATAATTTTTTTTTTTTTTTTTTAACTTATAAAAAGATTAGCTAAATTCTATTTGTTATCTCTACACAAAAAAGAAGAAAAAAAAGCTGTTTGGTTTTCTAAGGTCTGAATAGAAAAGTTTCCTCGTACACGATGGCCCTCTATTATTGTTGGCATTCTATGCTAGAAGAAATATTCATCTGTGAAGAAGATTACTGTGGGGCCCACCTTCGATTAGATATTAGTGCTAGCTGCTGACTCTAATCAACTATTTGGGGCCCCCATAGTTTGAATAGATAAGTTACTATATAACCATTAAACTTTAGGGCCCTTAAATAGATGCTTATTGTCATCATACCATTCTGATGCTTTTAGGTACATCTATTCTATATTAACAGCTTCCAATCCTACCTAAACCTTGTGATTGGCCTGCATTAAGGTGGGACAGAAAAGGATTCACAAGTTTGAGATCTGCAGAGGTTCCTGACCAAATTTTCCTCTCTGTATGATATTACATATTGTCCTTCTCACTTCGTTTCAAAATGTGAACAGGATAAGGGTTCCATATCCATTTCAATGGGGAAGTCCCACCTTTGATGCTGGGGAATCTTTTGCTATGATGGCTGCTTCATTTGCTGCTCTCATCGAGGTTTGTTGTGAATTTTTACCTCTTATCTTTTCACTGGCTCTTGCTAATTTAATATGGTGATTCTGAATGTTGTTCTATTTCTTAGTTGCCTACAATGGTGTTGTCTAGAAGAGAAACAGCTTAACTTTGCAACCTGAATCTTTCTTATCAACAATCTAATTTATATCTGTTATGGTCTATCCATTTTCTGAAGAATTGTCATTCTCTATTGGAGACTGCATTTCTATTTCCAACATTAAAGAGTCAACAATAATTGTAGTACTGTCAAAGCGTAGCGAGTTGAACTTAGGTTTAATAACATGTATCACAGTACATAAAATACTTTTATTTTCTCATAATTTTTTATACTGTTATTGGCAAAGTGTATGACACCAAAATTGGTCTTCCAGAATGTATTACTGTAAAAAATTGGTGGTTTTCTTTTCTGAAATATTGACATCTGTATTGTCTTGCTCAACGAATGTTACATTACATATGCAATTAAATATATAACAGATTGATTTTAAAAGCTAGCAAAAAGTAAGATGATTTCAATTTAGTTTTGAGCTAAAATTCAGAAGTCCAAAAAATATATGGGCCTTTCTGAAAGTGTAGGGCTCTGCTGCATTTTAATAGCACCAAGGTTTTGGTCCTCTGTTTTGATCTGAGGTACATCATAACTGTTTGGGTGTCCTGTGAAGTTAGTGTAAAATATATATGGGCCTTTCTGAAAGAGTAGGGGCTCTGCTGCATTATAATATCGCCAAGGTTTTGGTCTTCTGTTTAGATGCGAGGTAGATCATAATTGTTTGGGTGTCCTGAGAAGTTGGTAACTGCTGCATTTTCTTGATTGGGGCTTGTTTTTGTTGGTCCCTGGGCTTTCCTAGATAGATATATCCATGCCTAAGGCCTGACATATTTAACAGAAAGGGATATTGTTTTCGCAAATGGAGTGGGCCAGGCCTATCTTTTAGGCTTATGGGTGGTTCTAGCTTGAATGTTAAGCTCCATGACTAAACAGGGTGGACATGGACAACTTTATCCAGGTCTGACCTGCCACTCGATGAGCCTTATGTTAAGTGGGATCAATTTCTAGCCCAAATTAGGAGGTGACGCAAAAAGCCCTTCTAATGTGGTTTCCATGTCCCTCTTTGTAAAATCAATTAACATCTTTTTGTACGAAGAATAACATGTCACTAGTGATGAGAGAGAGGAATTACTAGAGGAAAGGAATTAGCCAATGAATTGGCTGCAGTTCAAATTCAATGTGCTTGCCCACTCCTTATAGATTTGTGTCCCACTGTATTTGGTAAGTATCTTGCAAGAATTATGCCCTTGATTGGGGTGATTTCCCTTAAATTGGGATCTCATCCTAATCTTACAGATACACTATATTTCAATATCTCAGTCTTACAGAAATAATGGTCCCCCACTGCAGTTATGGTGGTCCTGGTCCCACATTAGTAAACACTAACGAGCAATTTGTGGACAATATCACTGATAGATCTCTTGAATAGTGCAAATTTCTTTCTTTCTTCCTTCCTTTTTTTTTGAATGGCGAGGTAGTGAAAATTTCCTATACATTCTTAGTTTTCTTCAGGGTTAATTATATGTTTCAGTCTTCACATAAGCTAGAAGTCTTTGCCAATTGACATGTATGGAATCATGATAAACCATAGGCTAGCTTACTTGCAGAAAAAAGAAAAGAATGGTCTGTTGTAGCTGATTGTTTTATTTTTCTTGATTGGCAGTCTACAGGTATAATGTATGCAGTGTCAAGGTATGCAAGTGCCACACCTGTGCCGCCATCCGTTTTAAGTCGTGGTGTTGGCTGGCAGGTATCAAGGGAAAGGTTTTGATATGACCTAAATAGGGGTGTAACGGTTCGGTTAACCGTGTGTTTTGGGAAAACCGTTAACCGAACCGTACTTTACGGTTTTAATTTTTAAAAATCCGTAACCATAACTGTACCCTAAAAAAACGAACCGTGGTTAACCGTATTAGACGGTTTTGTTACGGTTAATTGTCACTTAAAATACATGTCACTTAAAAGTTAAAAGGGGTTATCTAAGTTATAAAATTACACAATACGCCCTTTCTTATGTTTTTTTTTCTTTTAAATTGGGGTGTAACGGTTCGGTTAACCGTGTATTTTGGAAAAAAACGGTTAACCCAATTGTATTTTACGGTTCGGTTCGGTTAATAACCGTGAGTCAAGACTGAAAACTGAAATCGAACCGTGAAGCACGGCTTTCCGATTTTAATAACCGTAACTGAAACCGTGAAACACGGTTATTAACCGTCGGTTCGGTTCGGTTAGACAGTTTTTAGGTTTTTTATTTTTATTTTTATTTATTTATTTATTTTATTCTATTTTTTTAACAACCGTAGACCTCAACATGACATGTCTCTTCTAAAAGACCCCTCAACCTAAGGAATCCAGCTCATTGAGGCCTGGTGTCTGTACAAGTGGGGTACCAATTTTGAAGTTTAGATCATTGATCTGATGGCCCCATCATGGATGGATCATATCCCCATGGTAGCTCAGACTGGAACATCCCAGACAGGATCCAATATTCGGTCATCTTGCATTTGCTCTTAACCATTGTACACATCTTTCTTGACTGAGCTGCCGGGCATGTGTTACTGTTAGTAATGCGCCCATGGGATATATATTTTGGGTGGGTCTAGCCATGGTGTGTCAAATCAAATCAACAGTCTGGGTCATAGACCCATCCACACTGCTATAACATGACCCCAAGGATGCTGTAGATGTCCTTGGGTTGAGTTGCATGCATATAAATTTGTACTCTCTCTGAACTTTCAATTAAATGTTTGACTTTCAGGGTATTGCAATTTTGCTGGATGGGATGTTCGGTACAGTAAATGGCTCTACTGCATTAGCGTAATGAACTAAAATTCTTGGGAAGAGAAGCGAATTTAAATTTTTTTCAGCAATATGCCTGATTCTTTTAACATATTGTTTCTACAGTGAAAATGCTGGTCTCTTGGCATTGACACGCGTTGGAAGTCGAAGAGTTGTTCAAATATCAGCAGGCTTTATGCTTTTCTTTTCTGTATTGGGTATGTTATTCCTGTTTGCCTATTTAGAACTGAACAAGGTTTTCAGGTGGATCTGATAGTATTGTTTTTTACAACCAGGGAAATTTGGAGCAGTTTTTGCTTCTATTCCATTGCCCATTTTTGCGGCTCTGTACTGTATCTTCTTTGGCTATGTTGGTACGTATCTCATGTCTTGCAATGTCCATCGATTCCATGTAGCAAATATCACTCTTTATTTTCTTTGCCATGTTGAGGCCTTTTCTTGTGTTGTTTAGTGGGGATGCTGGTGAGGATACTGAATTTCTCTCTTTTGTTAAGAGGCTAAATTAAAAAAAAAAAAGAAACTAGTTCAGAAACATTTGTGCAATACGCTGTCACCTGTATATAAGAAATTGTTCAGTTATATCATAGTGTTATAGAATTCTCCACAATTATACATGTATCATGGTTTAATTGCTTTGCATTTTCTCAATTCTCTATGTAACAGATATCACCATTCACCATTACTTTTCTTTTCCATGTTGAGACCTTTTCGTGTGTCATTTACCGGATGCCTGTGTAAATACGTGCTTTTTGTTAGAGCCAACAAAAACAGTGTTATTTATATTTAAAAAACCTATAGCAGAAACATTTAGGTAATATATGATCACGTGTAAATAGGAAATTATACATCTATGTTACATTGGTATAGTAGAAGTCCCCACAATTAGCCGTGTTAGACACCCCAGATTTTGCCAGCAAATCAGCTTCCTCATTCCATTCTCTATGGATGCAAGTGACATTCAGTTGGCTATCATTCTGATCTCCTTGCTGTTGGAAAACAATTTCCATGGAGGTTGAGATGATCCTTTGCCCACCTTATTGTATTGAGAGTCAATCTCAACTGATCAGATTTGAATATACACTTTTAAAAAGTTTAATCTCTTAATTGCCACAATTTCTGCTCTTTTAATATCCAACACCAATTAGGTCTGAGAATGCCAAATGCAGTACCCCTTTGAGATCCTTCATAGTTTGACCAGCCCCAGAAGGGCTGGGTTTTCCATTGGTCTCCCATTTATATTAAGTCGCCCCTGGCTAGGAAAGAAGAAATCCCAATTAAAATTTCTCACATTTGGAATAGAGCTATTCAGATCCCAGAATACTTTAAACTCCCTTTCTAGGCCCAAGCCAATTCCCTTTGAAAAATTCACTTTATTTCAATCACCATTTAACTCAATATGGAGTCGTCATCAATCATCATCATCATCATTATCAAAGGCTTGTCCCAACTATGTTGGGGTCAGCTACATTAACTCAATATAGAGAATTTTCCTTAAAAAAATCTTTTATTTCAAAGATCTTTTGTTTCTCTCTTTCGAGTTTCAAGTTCCTTGAGCAATTGCTAAAATGAAAGACCCCTGGCAACGCTGAATTTCGTTTAGCTGTATATGTGGCTATGATGCTCAGATATGGCAAGGACATGCCTTAATAATTCCAGAGACATGGATTTTGCACAAAAAAGTCAAGTGTTGGATATTCTATGACACAATGCATTGTCTATTTTGAATTATCTGTGTGTGTGGTGGGGTGCGGGGTTGGTTGTCTACATTGTGGATTAAGGTTAACAAGACTGAAATCAGACAACAGCCCTCATGTATGTTGATCCCTGGACCTGTATTTTAACGGGAAAGTGCCTTAGCCAATGCACTAGAAGCATGGTTGGCCTTCAGAATCATTTATGCATCATCACTATGTCAGATGTTCTCATATATGCTGATATGCATTTATGTATTTTTTTAAGTTCATATGGTTCTATGTTTGGGACTCTGGGTACATTACATAGAGACAAGAATTTGTTGTATCTATTATATCCTATTAATGAGGAGAAATGTCGCTCTGGTTCCTTCCTGACTCATAATTTTTGCTTGATAAATATTGTTACCTCTTCTTCTCTTTATTCTTTTCAAAAGGATCCTACTGTGACCATGTTATTCCTGGTCTGACATTGGTGCTTTCCTGTCATTTGTTTGTTTGAATTTCTATCGATTTTTGCCAGGGTTCTTTGTTGAATGTTCTTGTGGTTGTGTATACTGATCTTCATGTGGCTTGTGATTATGGTGCGTGTAGCTTCGGCCGGGCTTGGATTCCTTCAGTTCTGCAACCTCAACAGTTTCAGGACTAAGTTTATTTTAGGTTTCGCTTTCTTCATGGGTTTATCAGTCCCACAATACTTCAATGAATTTGCATCAGTGGCTGGATATGGTCCTGTTCACACTGGTGCTAGATGGGTATGTGGATTATTGGATTAATTGTATCTTTTCTTTCTATAATTCCTCTGCTGAGTTGTGGGGCTTGAGGGTTGAGGACCTGATCATTGATTGGTCTAGATTGTGGATAGGTATTAGGCAATGCCCTAGAAACATCCTAAAGACATTGACCTATGATCAATTTGTTACATGAGATTTTTGGGGCCCCGCCTTAACCATTTGGGCCTACCAGATAAACATTCTCCTAACTTCTGCAGAATTTTGCTTATCAAAGACCATAAATTTGTCAAGGGAAAAAGACCAAACGACCCTTTAATTCATCTACCTGTTGTGATCTACCCACATATTGCCGTCGGTGGAAAGTGATAAGGCCCTTCCTGAAATGAGGGGACTTCTCTTGCTAAAGCATGTGTTCTCAATGGTACAAGCAATGGGACTGGAGGACTGGACCAGTCTACTTGAATGTATCTCAATTTTGTTTTGTTCTGTTATTAAATGACAGTTTCTTTTCTTCAGTTGGTTCCTACACACTTAAAATCATTGTTGCTCTTGTTGGTTTGCAGTTCAATGATATTGTCAATGTGATATTTTCTTCACCAGCAACAGTTGCTGCCATCATTGCTTACTTCTTGGACGCCACCCTCCTTCGCCATGATAGTGCGACCCGGCGAGACAGAGGTTGGCATTGGTGGGAGAGGTTCAGATCATTTAAATCTGATACAAGGAGTGAGGAGTTTTACTCACTTCCTTACAACCTAAACAAGTATTTCCCTTCAGTCTAATTGGGAACCTGTGTGACCATATTTCAATATACCAATCAGCTCACTGGTACCTGCCTCACCCGATCATATTAATCGAGAAAGAGTTCCATTTGAAGCTCTTCTGTTTTCAGCACAATAGATTCTGAAGTAGTGATGTGAGTTTTACTAAGTCTGAGTTTTGGAACTGATTCCATGTGAGTGGGGCCAGTTTTTATGGATAATTAAACTTGGATTATTTGCCATTTATAAGATACTTATTTTGGGAACACCTGTAATTAATCTGTTCACTTTGTCATTGGAATTTATGCCATTATCAGTTTAGTTAAGCTTTGTGAGACTTCTGCGGATGGTGCTTGTCTAATAAAATGGCTCAACGACTTCAAACTCGATCAATTTGTTTGGTTCTTGGGAAAAAGCCTCTGCTTGGTATCCTGACCAAATGATTCCATGATTGGTGCGTTTCAAGCCTTTGGCATATTCATAAATGCAAGTTTCGTTTTCTATTTTAACTTTTCTTATCATTGGGTCAACTAGCATGGGTGGATCCGGCCATTGCTCAGATTAGCTCATACTTGCTTCCTGTTTGATAAGCTGAATTTCTGAAAATGGGACATGAAATTATTGGTAGATGGGCACAAGACTTGAAGAGTATCAATCCTAAAAAAAAAAAAAAAAACAGATCCGGGTGAATTTGAAAAAACGAACTTGAAACGGGGCAGTCTCGGACCTATCTGGGCCTTGACCTGGACTTGGACTTTTCGATTATATATGGACTCAAGAATGAGTTGGGTCACAAGACTGACTTGAATGAAGAAATTTACAGTGTACATTTTGACAAATTTTCTTTGGTATCATAAAAGAATAGCCGAGGGCTATTTAAGAGTACATTTAAATAACATAATCACACCAAATGATAATCTTATCACTTTATAACTCTCATCTAATCTAACCCTAATCAATTATTATATAATATGAAGCGAAGTGGTTTCAAATTGAAATCAGTTTCAATTTACTCCAATTGATTTTGACTCATCCAATGTATCAATTTAATTTAGTTTGACCCACAAACGTGTCGGGTCGGGTCGGGGTAAATTAGGTCGGGTCAAAGATAAAACACACTTTTTGGACCCAATCTGACCTGTGTATTTTTAATGACATGGTAAAAATTAATTATAGTATGTACCGAGACTCAAACTCAAAACAACATGAATTTCAAATGAACAACTCTACCACTACACCACAGAGCATCTACCATGATTCAAAAACTTCAAATATGAACTCATTACCTATCCAATCTTCTTTACAATATTCTCTATTAATGAATACACCAATAAATGTAGACTAATTATGAACAAAGAAAAGGAGTTAATATATTTTTTGTATGTTGATGTTGTGAGAAAAATCTTATACCAAGTGTTAACCTACCTAAGGCAACCTCTTTCCTACAACAGGGTTTGGATCGACAGTTATAAGAACCAACAAAGTTTTAGATAAAAGACCAAAATATCTGAAATCAGTTTGATTTCATGTGAGAGAGGTTAACCATGGAAGCTATCTCCTCACTTGGACAATAAATTGGAAGATAGGGAGAAAAGAGGAAAACTGATCTTCATCAATCTAGAGAAAGAAAGCCAACCACAAGTTACCTAGAAATTTATTTTGGTGGGCTTTAAATAAAATGATGGTCCAAAGACATGTTGGAAGGAGGGCAATTACTAACCTTATAGATATTTAATTATCACAACCTTTGCATTTGCATTCTCTATCAACAATGATGATATATTTTTTTTTTACCGTTGTGTTTTGGCTGTAAGTTTACCAAGAGTCGATTGAGTTAACCAAGTTGTGAGTATTTCAAATATTTCATCACCTTGAGTCTAATTGGCAAAATGGGCTCAGTCTCTTAAAGCACTAAAACAATAGACTCACTGGCTCAGTTTAGTAGATGATCTTTCGGGTTAAGTTGACTTCGGTGCGTCAGTACATATTGATTCGAGTTTTTAAACAACCTTCCACATTTTCAGTGTTTTCTATTGTAAAAAAGTAAATAATTTGCAACTGATATTAAATTTCCTTCGGTAACCAATCATATCAAAATTTGGAGGCGTAGGTAGAGTTAATGGACAATACTCCCGCCTGGGTGAATTAGGTTAGCGCACTAGCAACATGCACATTTCAACGCAACGCCATGTTGTTCTTCTCGAAATTTGAACTCACGACCAATGGACTTTGATACCAACTGAAATTTCCTTCTCTAACCAATAATTTATTTATCTCTACCAAGGATTGGTCAGACAATGTTAGAGATAAGTCCCTTACCCTCACCTAAGGATTAGTTTAAATTTGAGTAGGTATTACGTTGTGTAAATTGAGATTATTCCTTGATGAATCTCATGGCAATTTTACTCAGTACGTTTATTTCTTTAAAAGTCTTTATGACGTTAAACCCGTGGACAGGTGGTGACCTTGAGAGGAAGTCCGCCAGAGTCCTATCCTTTATTATGCTTTCCTCTCTCAATAAAATCACATATTTTCTCTCATCTATCCAATTATCAAGCTTTATGATCTTACCATCTTTGTCAAATTGTGCACGATCAAAAGCTTGTAGAAGAGATCACAACAGAACTACTCCAGTGGACCTCAACGTACTAGAGAAGGAGTGGAATGTGACAGTGATTGATCCATAGATAGACAATGATCACCAGGACATCATCAATCACTTCTCCGTGAAATCTACAATTTTATTTCTCAAAAAACCAAAGGGTTCATAATTTTTGTTAACAGTCGCACATGTGACTTCGAAAGGGTATTAGGGGATAAAGGAATGGTTAGGATATTGTTTGAAATATGGAGTAGTTTAACTTAGCATAGTCATTACCTTGTATTTCCCTTTAGATCGTTACTCGATGAATCTCATGGCGGTTTTATTCAATGCATTTATTTCTTTGAAATTTTTCAACGAATGAATGAATTTGCCAGTTAAAGTTCATAACTCCTTGCACTACTAATTAATGCTGTTCTCATCCCTTTCTCTATTAATATTCATCCCAAGGTGATAACTGATAGACACATTCAAATGCAAGTTTGAACTAGCCATGGCGACACTGGGACTGATTTTTTGTGCTCTTCTGCTGCTCTTCACATCTTCAGGTGTGTTTGGGCTCTCTCCGACACGAGCATTACAGTTCCGATACTAACGTGGGCTTTATAATTGCCTATTTAGCTTAGCACCAACCTGTTTTTTTCTGACCAACTTTCTTTTGCTGGTCTATGTGCCACAAACAATAAAAGCAGTATCAGGAGCAGACACGAACTGGGTAAGCTCTTTCGTTTTGTACAAGTATTATTCATCGGGACATGGTCTAAATTTCTAATGGTGTGTTTGGTGGGCCTTGTTAAAAGTGTATCTTTGGATCTGAAACCTGCTGATCCGTCATGCCTGGCCTTAACGGCTCAGAATCTGGGCCTGAACAGCCAAGGCCCAGCAGTCATGTCTGGGCTAAAAGATAAAAAAAGTTGTTCAATTCAACAGTTAAAAAAGATGATCAGGGCTTGGACTATGTCTGTTTTTCCCTTTTTATAGTTTTTTTTTTATTTTTTTGTTGTTAATTGAGGTCTCCAAATCGAAATGGCCATACTGCACATGTCATTTATGAGATCCATACCGATCATTCTGGGCCTAAAGCAAATGGGTCCAGTAGATGATGGGAGGACTTTTGGTATGGTTAAAAGGGCTGAGATTAGGATCAACTCTCAGGTCCTTGTCTTGGATCTAGGCTTGAACATCCTATGCCCAATAACTACACATGCTGGACCTCCAAGCTTCGCGATTGGCCTGATCTGTTCCATTGGCCGTGAGTCGCCCGTTTTCTGAGAAGTTATTTTGACTAGGGGCCAACTTGAATAAAGAAAGTATTGTATGATTGTTGTTGATAGGGAGAGTCCGCATCCGCAAGGAAGTATTGTGTAGCGAATCCAACAGCGGATGAGAAGGTATTGCTGGGAAGAATACAGTACTATTGTTCCTCCCCACTAATAGACTGCAAAGCCATCCAACCAGGGGAAGCCTGCTTTGAACCAAACACCACCTACTTCCATGCATCTGTGGTCTTCAATATCTACTACAAGTTTAGCCATTGCGCCGAAGATCAGTGCCACCATGGCGATGGTTCTGGGATGGTCATAACCACAGACCCTTGTAAGTATTACAGTTAATGTACTATCAAATGAAACGTATTCTTCTGTAAATGCATCCATTTTTTATCACTTATTATTTACTTAATCTTTTGCAGCAACTCCAGAGTGTCATTTTGTTTGAAGGCCTGAAGGTTGAAGTGTGAGCATGGACACCTCCCAATTATAACATCAATCATGAACAATAAAGTTTCCAGAATTCCAAATTAGTGTCCTCTCTTAGCTGTTGATGAGATGATCTCATGTAGCCTCATTACATGGTTGTTTCTAGAAAATCATTTATTTTGGGATTCAAGAATATTCATGAAGTTGTTCCTAGTGACTTCTTTTCTCGTTTTCATTTATTTTGATGAGTTACACTAGTGGTAAAGAAGACTTTCTAAGGGAGTAATAAAAAGGCTAGTAGTATAAGATGTGCATAAATCACAAATGGAATGGATGCATTCATTGTGAAGTAGTATAAGCTTTTTGAAGCCCATTCCGTTTAGTTATGGGGCTTAACATTCAGACCTGGGTCAGCCTATGGGATTGAAAGTCAGGCCTCAGTTTAGCTCATTTGCCTACTGACTGGGCCTTCGTACATATAAGGGCCTATTCAAGAATGTTTTAGCTATCGGGTCATTATCAGGCCCAGGCCCATGCCACATACTGTTAATAAATTGGTTGATTGTTTGGGGTCTGTCAGGTGCTTCTCTCTTGTAGTTTTATCTATGCCTATCTTCATGGCATGATCACTACTTCTTCTATTATATCTCTCAACTAAAATCGGGCACAACAGTAATTGGAAATAGGACGGCAGGTCGGTTGATCCATAACCTAACATGGCCAGACCGCAGCTAGCATAGAGTGGGTAGGTTTATAATCTTTAAAGGATCAATTGTTTGCACATCATTTACATAACATGTGCTGGTTTACATAGTAAATGAGGTGTGAAAATAACACAATTTTAAATCTCTCATTTACATACCTCACGATGTGGTAAATTATTATGAATGTACATAAGCAGAAGGGGTGGATCAGGGTTGTAATAAGGGAGTGTCTTCCAGAGCACATTGCAGGTTCCAATTCCTTCATCCACTTTCTTTTTCACACTTTTGTGCGGGGCTCCAAATTTGTAATTCATGCCGTTCATCAAAGCTTTATAGAATTTAAAGTTTTTAAGATAAAGTATAAAAAATATCTGTACTTTTAGGTCTAATTTTCTGCACTTCTGCACGCCCCTAATTTATGAATCGAGCTGTTCAATATTATCATGAATTGTTGATAATGTTATACTAGCAACAGTAGTTGGGGGTTGAGTAAATGAATAAAGATTGATATAAGCAAATGATGCATTCATCATTGTAATTATAGCAAGTGATCATTCTTAGCAACAGTAATTAGCAGAAATTTCCACCACCATGAAAGAAGTGACAACATTCTGGTGGGACAGCCCCCGCACAATCACAGGCACACCTTCCAAACTCCACCATGGGTGCTGTTAAATCTACAGAACCCCTGTCCCTGTCCTGTAATGTGATGAGGCCATTTAGCATTAGGATTCATTTGTGTAATCAACGATATTAGAAAAGAAAATTTCATTTAACTAAAATCTTATTTCTGTGGTGCCACATTTGGTATTTGCAAGAAAAAAAATAAAATAAAGTAACGACATCGTTTTTAAGTGTGACTCCAAATATGTGAGATCTGCATTTTTCTAACCAGCTGAACAACAGTAACCAACTGAATAACAGTACATTTGTTTTTTTTTTTTTTTTTTTCACTTTTAGCACTTTTTGAATACATTTTGGTGCCGTTTGGAATCTCTATTTCTCAGCTATAAATGTCTGAAACCGAATTGATATAGGCATTTTCTGCAAATAGAATAGTTGGCAAATGCATTCTGAATGTCTGTTTCAACCAGTCTAATAGACTTTTTTGCCTGTGGTGAAAAGCAACAGAAAGGAGGCTTTTCAAAATAGATGTTTTATCTAAAGTGCACAGAGAACGTGTTGCTACAGTATTATTGGCGGAAGGGTGCTTTGTTTTCTTTTCTTTTTTTTTTTTTTTCAAATCGTGGGCCACTTAGTCAAGATCTTAACCGTTAGATATCTTAACCAACTCAAACACGGTCATCCTGTAAAATTTGAACCACATGGATCTGGAGATATTTTTCAAAAACCACAGACCTTTGGATTTGCATTTTTGGAATTCTGTGGGCCTCAATATCAAAATCAAAACCATTGATCATCTTTGGCATACCAAAAGCGGCCACTGGGTCAAATCTAGGTCTTTAATTCATTGTGGATCATGAGAATGTCTTAAAATACTGTGAACCATTGATCATCTCCATATGTTCACTTTGGCTGGGTTTCATGTGATACAGGTCAGATTTTTGTTCCATTTTTTTTTTTTTTATTATGGGAAATTAAATGAGATCTGAACTGGTACATCTCTTTGTAACCTCAAACCTAACTATGAAACCAAATTTGCACCGTTAATCTGTTACGTATCTCGAGAAATGTAGGAAACAACGTTACCACTTATGTACTCTATCAATCTATTTTTGTTTATTTTTTTAATTATGGCCTATTGAAATAAGATCTGAACCGTTGTATTTCTGGAGAGCTTCAAGCATGTCCAAGGCATTAGATTTGAACCATTGATCTGTCACAGATCTTTAGATATTGGTGAAAATAGAAAAACCTTAGATCTGCATTTTTTGATTTTCTGTGGACCCCAAAATACGATCCGAACCGTTGATCCTTTTTGGAAGGCTTAAAACATTTAAGACATCAAATTTCATGCCTTGATTCATCATCAGTCTAGAGAAATTAGTGAGAAATCATGAACCATTGGATTAAAAAATGTCTGTTTCATATATTCTTTTCCTTTTACCAAACGATAAATTTTGGAAAACATCTATTTCATAAAGATCTACACCATAAAAATCTACGTCATTCAGATATGCTTCGTACATATAAGACTTGCCAAACAAGCCCTTATTTAAAAGAATTACTAGGAATCAATTCCATGGTAACAAATGGGCCCTCAACGCCTTTGCTCACACCTGCTCACGGGCTGAGTTAGCCCATGTCTTGGCCTCCTCTGGGTTTGGATGAACTCTGACCTACCTTGGCCCAACCAGGAACACTCCAAAGTCTTACAAACCATAGGCTGGGAATGGGTCACGTGGGTTTGAAGAAAATATTGGTGGTTAAATTAGATAGAGCTGGCTAGCTCATTGTCTACGCCTGAGGATGTGGTGCACCAATACTTTGTGGGCCACCTGCTTGTTTTGATCTCAAACTAGTTAGCTTAGATTAGAGTGTGAGCAGGGAGGCCTCAGACTGGGTGGATATATTAGTCATCAATGTGGTCGAAAGTCAAATGCTTTCATAAGTGCCTCACATGTGCTGCTGTGAATGTGGACGATCCTCCGTTATCCACTTGTGGGGGCCTACTGTCTCCATCTAGTCAAAATTATTTGCCGATTGAGTCAAGAGTAGCTTCTGGTTTAATGATCGACATTTATTGGGATACGCCCATTTGATTGTTGGCCAGTATAATAAAGATAAGTGCTACATGAAAAGTCGGTTGTCGAATACCAAGAAAAGTTATGTATGATCTGAGAGGAGATATTCTCTTTACAATTCTTCAATTTGGCATCCAAACACTATTTTGAAAATCACTTGAAAGTTACAACAGTTTGCAGTTTGAATTAAAGATTCCAGTAAGAACCTTCCTGCTTTAACACGCTTTTCAAGTAGTTTGCATGCATCGAATCGATTATAGAGGTATTCATGGTCAAAACAGGCTCTAGAAGGGAATGCCAAATAGGTGAGGTATGGAGGTGGGGATGTCAACTGGACGAGTTTGGGGTGAGTTGGGGTAAACCCAGAAGGAATCCACTCCCTGCTAAATCCGTCCCGTTTGGGCAAAGTTAGGTCGAATTTAAAGCTAAGAATCTCAAAATTTATAAAGAATGAGAAAGAGTGTGGTACAGTTCGAACACACAATACCACTTGCACCATATTTATTTTAGTAATGAACATCTATTATATATATATAGGGCAGGGTGGATTACATCAATAAAATCTAAATTCGCTCCATTCCAAGAAAACTGCTATTAACCCCATCCCTAATATGTGTGGGTCGGGCCAAGTTCTCATTTAAACCCGAGCCATTGCCATCCCTAATTATGCAATTTATACGATTTTTAGGAATTTGGCAACACAAAACAAGTGGATCCTGGGAAATATTTTTGATGTGGCCGCTACGGTAGGGGCACGACTCAATCAGTCAATCCTCGAAGCTGCTTTGAGACCCATCCAACCTGAATTGAACTCGGCCTGCTCCCTTATTGGGTTGCTCACATGTAAGAAGATCTTGGCCCATAGTAAAATGGGCCGACCAACAGCCACACTTGTTGACTTGTCTAGACCGTCTAGCCTGCAGAACCGCGATATAAACTATAGCTTTCGTCTTGATGTGGTTTTTTGTCGATAATATAAATGTATGGGTGTTGTTTTTTAGCGTGGATCCAAAACAATTAATTTATAAAGGTATACAAAGGAAGCTAAACTGGTAATGTGGTTTAAATTGGCTGGACCCATGCCAATAAATTTGTATGGTAGAGACTCTCCATCTTAAACCAACCTTTTTAGACTGAATCCAATCCATTTTCACACCTAAAACCCCATCACAATTGCTAGGTTGTAATCAGGGTCTGTGGCTAAGGATGGCAGCAGGTGAATTTTGGGTTGGTTGCCACCAATACCAAGATGCAAATGTGTCGTTATAGGCTGTTGTTTAGGTGAGTGACGTCTGGAGATGCCTACCTGGGTCCCTTTGTGATCAATCTGATCTTCACATATATTGATCCCTTCAATGCCTCTAATTTCATGGGTTCTACACTAATCTAAATAGGACTATAAATGAATTGAAAGGAAAAAAAAAAAAAAAAAAAAAAAAAAATATACACACACATGTGTGTGTGCAGACACTAATTGGAGAATTATTTTGGCCACAATAACACGGATTTTAGATGTGGGTCCCTGATGAATTGATATTGTTGGCTTAGATAATAGACTTAAACATGTCCTTGGACGATCCAGATCCAGTGAAATAATGGCTTTGTGGGATGTGACAACACCACGTGCTACAGGACCTTGGAGCTGGTGGAGGGTGACGTCCTCGTTTGGTCGTAGCCCTCAATGAGAGCCCAGTCATAAGGTCAAACAGTCAAACATTGCTTTAATGCTAATGCGGTAACAACTAACAATGGAGCAATTCACCTGGCCCAAGTACCCTCTCATAATTAAATGAAGACAAAAAAAAAAAAACTACTTTGGATTCTAATTACTGTTAGCGTTAGGTTCTGATCCTCCATTCCCTCTTTAAAGAGGCACAGCTACAGAATCGATCGTTGAAATATCACGGAGAGAAAGAAGGCCAAAGGTCCCACCAAAGCACCCTTTTCTCCAAAGCAGTTTCAATTTACAGGTGGCTGTCATTTACGTGTGTCTCTACTCTCTACCTTCCCCACCCATTTTTCGTTACTATCGTTTCTACTTATTATATTTATACTTTCTCTTGGATCTGATGAAGTTTTAGTGGGTTGGAAAGCATGTGATTAGTTCCCCCTGATATAATGTTTTTGTGCCGTTTCCACTATCAACAAGATGCTTTTATAAAGACCATTCATTTCACATTAATATATATATATATATATATATATATGTGGATTGACCCTGTTTCTTCCTTCTTCATCTTCTTCTGTTGTTGTGTTTGGCAGAAATTATTCATCACAAAGATATGGGTAACTGCCAAGCAGCAGAAGCGGCAACGGTGGTGATTCAACACCCAAACGGAAAGGTGGAAAGGATCTACTGGTCTGTGAGTGCGAACGAGGTGATGACTTCGAATCCTGGCCACTATGTTGCGGTTGTCATAACATCTGTTTCGGCGAAATCTGCGAACGCTACGCCTGTGAAGCAGTTGAAACTTGTTCGACCAGATGACACGTTACATATCGGACATGTGTATCGCCTCATCAGCTTTGAAGGTCTCTCTTGTATTTCTCTTTCTCATCTTGTCTATGGTGAACTTCTTGTTTATTTGTTTTTATATTTACTTTTGGCAGAAGTATTGAAAGAGTTTGGTGGGAAGAAGTATACGAGGTTGAGTAGGTGGATTTCGATGAAGCCGGGGCAGGCCGGAGATGGTGGTGAGGAGAATACGGGTGTTGGTGATGAATCTAACGGTCATGATTGTGCGGATAAAGATGGGTCAAAACTGTCTCAGGCAGGAAATGTAAGTCTCATTCCGATGAAAGTAAGACCATTGATTTTTGTAGTTTATTAGAGGATGTTTCTTTTCTTTTTTTCTTTTAATACTATGTCCGGATGTCCTGATCTCCAGATCAGGGGATTCACCGATGTCCTCTTCCAAATCCATGGGTTGGACCCACCTATAAATTCGTCAAGTATTTCACGATTAGGGGTGATTTCTCCAAACTTACTCCATTTTTTGCGATATCACAAAACTTTATTAGATTATTAGAAACGCAGACTGACATTAAAAGGAAAAAAATATGTAGTTTCTTGGATATGGCATAATCAATAAAAGTTTTATAATATCACAACAATGTAGTAGTAAGATTTTTGGAAAAATATTTCTATTTTGGTCACTAGATGCAGAGATCAATGGCTAAAAAACAAAAATAATAAGTTCAAATTAGTATTCTGCCTTTTGTTTGGCCCACGTTATTCTTGTGTACTATACACAGTTAAGTTAGAGGTTTAACACGTGGTCAATCCCGTGGTGGACCCAATAGTTCATACACATGATTCATACATTTTGGGAGATTAAATCTGAGCGCTTGGATTTCATGATTAGGGCCCACTGATGGATTTGGGCATCACGGTAACCCTGATTCCTACGATGAGAAGGTACAGACTGTACAGTTGGTGGGATTTCAGGTCTTGTCCGTCCATCATCTTTGCACTCGCAGCATTATGGCTCTTCCAAACCGTCGGATCGCCTGGATTTCAAATCTGATTATTTTCTTAAATGCCAACATTAAGATCCAGTATTAAGCTAACGATTTCGAGCCAAGTATTTCCTTATCGTGATCATCAGTTGATCATGCTCGGAGAAGATAGAAGTAATTATTTTGAGCAATTTGAAATTTATGTGAACCACACTAGAATTTTAGAAATGAACGAGAAAATTTCCTGAGAATACCATCAAGGAATCCCCATATCGTTGGTATGAGAAAACACTCCAATTAGAGTTGACCCACGGTCCAATCAATCATATACATCTTTTTTTTTTATAATGTGAGTTGCTAGGTATTAAACGTGATTAGTTTTAAGGTGGGCCCCATTCCAATTGGACTGTAATTTGATTTTACTACCGCCTCAGTTTGACATGCTTGAATTTTAAAGATGGGCCATGGTTCATCCATGTACGTCAAAATGGATCGACGATTAGGACCAAAGAAAATGATGGATGTATTGCATTGAATTTGCAGGTGGCTGAGGAGGTTTCCCGAGCAGGTGGAAGAAGTCTTGGCGTAGGCAGGTATCATAGGCAATGGAGGCCGGCCTTACATAGCATAGCAGAGGTAGGGAGTTCATAAGACCCTTTGCTATGTCCGCAAGAAAGCTCTCTTTTTCCTCTCCCTATATATTATATATATATATGTAGACATGTATGTACCTATCTATCTATCTTCCATTGTCTTTGCTGTACTTTAGATATGACTCCACAGACGTACCATGCAGCCTCTCTATAGTCTATTCTGATAGAAATAGGTTACCGACTGGGCTGTATTTGGAAGATTTCAGTTTGTACGAGCGTTCAACTTTTATTACAGGCCTATTCCTTGTCTCGTAAGGAAAGATGCACTGCCCACGCCATTTCCTTCCGCGTGCCATATGATGTTTGCTTGTATAATCGTTTCTGAAGATGATTAGTCATTTTCACAACTCCTTTGATGGGAGTGGCTGTGCTCTGTGTCATTTCTTTTTTCGTGTCGTCCCCTGACATTGGACAGCCATTGACCTTCGGCTAATTTATGTGGATAATTTGAACGATTCAGCAGCAGCTTTCTAGTCTCCAGAGGACATGTTGCTGGGTCTTTGATGTTGACCTCGATAATTTATCTGGTTACTATGAACGATTCAAATCTTCTTCAGCAGGCTTTCTAGTCCAGGAATTGCAGCTAAAAACAAAAGAAATTTGAAAGAAAGAAGGGCTCATTTTGTTTGAGAATTGTTGCGTGGGCACAATTTGAAAATTCTTAATGCCGACTCCAAAGTATAATTTCAAATACTGAAGCCCACTAGCATTTGAAATGCTCTGAATTTTAGCATCAAACAGGGTATTTGAAATGCCTTGGGGATAAGATGTTACATTATATTATAAATTCCCATTCCTTGTAAGAAATGCCTCTAACCAAATAGGCCTCAAGTTATAGCACATAACAGGGGTGTAAATTGGGCCGGTTCGCTCAAGTCCAGTATGACTTAGCACGAAAGTCAATGACCCATGGCCTGGCACCGCCCGTTGACCGCGTTCCCTAGTCCGACTTAGTCAATGCCATGAGCTATGCTGGGGCCAAGATACCTAGGCTGCGGCGTGTCCTAGCCCGCCCTAAAATTTATATAAAATAAATGGAAAATAAAATCTCAAATAATTAAAGTTCCCATTTTCATTTGTATATTGGCAGCAATATTTGTATATTTCAAGTTTATTTCAAGTTGAGAACCCAAAAAACCCTAAATATCTATAAACTTTATTTCAATTTATATAAAAAAAATTAGGATGGGTTGTGGCTGAGCTGGGCACGGCCCAACCCAGGCACAGCTAGGCTGCCAGTCAGTGGGCCGTGCCATGCTGGTATGGCTCGTTTTACACCCCTGTACATAACTATACAATATAATGATAATCATAACAAATAGAGAGCATTATTAATAATATGAAACATAGTTGTATATAAAAAAAAAAGATAGTGTTCTGACCCTACTTAATTTTTAATTTACCGAAACATTTTAAACAAAAATAGTTAATAGTAAATAACATTAGTTTATATATATATATATATATATATTTTAAGATCAAATTATTAACTAACAGAGACGAGTGCTAGAAAAGGGCAAAAAAAAAAAAAAAAAAAAAACAGAGAAAATTGGTAAAGATGTATCATTGAACAAAGAGAAACAACGCTTAGTTGCAACATTATCATAATCATGCATATTGAAGCAACTATAAAGCGATGCCCACCCAACTTTGCGTGATTTATAGAAACTTGCCCAAATTCTGAAAAACAAGCATTGAAGAATAAGCAATATATTTTCACATAGCAGAATAAACACACAAGTAGAGTGCAAGATTTTCAATCTCAAATATTCATAAAGCGGACCTCTTAATGTATGGCACTAGCCCGAAACGTCCACGGCCCATGGTATAGCATCCGTGAAGAGTGCAGCAACTGGGTTTGCATGTAGTCGGACTAGGCCATAAACATGTTGACCTAGCTCGATTCAGAATGTGTGACCGTAATGAGCCTCAAGGTTTTTGTTAAAAATTGCATCCGTCGTGCGTGCAGTGAAAATTTTGGGGAAACAGTATACCTGCAAGGCTGCTACATTTTGTGCGTCCGAGTTGTTGATTAGCAGATGATAATCTACATCTCTCCTTTATTGGGTGATCAATGGGCACAAAACCTGCCATGTGTCCTATTCCTTCCTGCCCAAAGTTGAGACTCATATCATTGTCACCAGGATAAGTGAACTGAGGACACATAGCGTGTTTGATGAGGCCGAATAGCCAATCAAAAGAAGGTGCATGGTTTATTTTAGCCATATATTTGTTTTTATTTAAGAGAAGTTATTGAGCTTTATTAATTAGCCTTTTAATTTGAACGAGAAATCTGAAAGCTGTGGTGAATAAGGTTAATTCTTTATTCTATCAATCCCATTTTATAAGACTAGTGAAGCCCTGTACGTGCAATGCATGTGCAAGGAACATACTCTTTCAGTATGATAATCTGAAAAAAATAAAGTCATTGAAAAACTCAATATTAACGATCCCAATAGAGAATGACCAGTTTACATATAGCTCAATTTTTAAAGCAAATTAAGCAATTTACAATCACTCATTGTTCTTATGAAATTCAGTAAAAGCTTTAATAGAAAAAAGTAAGAAGAAGATGAAATAACAAGATATATGGAAGGAAACTAACTGAAAAAAAGTTGAAAACCAACATTTTCTGGCCATACATAATTAGGCAAAACACTTACCAATTTCAATATAGATCGATCATCCGGCCTATTTTTCATTAAAATTTGTCTAAAACCTAGCGTCTGATACATACCAAATTTATGTTGAGAAACACCGAATGGCAGTAATACTAATACAAAGAAATTTGAATATCATGGAAAAAAATAAGATTGATATGTCAAGATGAAAGCAAGAGCAACAACTTAAAATTTTTTCTTGAATTAAGATGATACCGCTACCAAATTTCAAATCAACTTTTTATGTATCATAAATCAGTTCTGTTACATTCTAATTTTGTAGTAAGTGAATTTTTGAAACATATATTATAATTTGAAGCAAGAGAACCAACTATAAAGAGATGTTTAGCTATGCACTCTTAGGGTGGGCACAACTACTTTCTTCAAACTTCCTAAGAAAATTTAATGGAAAACTCATTATCCTAGCATTATAGTAACGTGGTTGTAATGTTGGACAAGAATCAAGTCCAAAAGTAATACTGGATCGACTTAAGATTATGCCTTGGTTGAAGCATGCAAAATCATAAAGAAAGATAATTAGGACCATCAGACATAGAAATGCATGTTGCCAGAATTGCCTAAAACAAAAAAACAGGGGCCCTAAAGCAATCACTTCAAATCAATATAAGATGGTGGATCTAAAAACATGAGTCAGTATATCAAAATAATGGTTTCCATTGTATCATACTCATAAAAACTTGAAAAGAAAAATAAAATACCTTATCATAATTAAAGAAGTAATAAGACAAGCCATCAGTCACTTACATTGGATGTTGATTTAATATATAGCAATAAATTTAAAAGAAAACCAACTTGCATGTAATGAAGAAATCAAGAAAAGGCTTACATGACAAAAATTTGCATACGCTTGCATATTCACAAAAAAACTTTCATGACACCGAGATTATTTGGCTACTAAGAAAATGAAGCATTTAAATAGGCCTTAAGCCTCTCCACAGCATCTCCGTATCTTTAGCTAGTGCACCCACATATCAATAAAATAACTTCCTCATTTTAACCCACTAATGTCACCCAAGTCCTCATCACTAAGCATGAAAACACTATACTTTTTTAGTAAACGGGATATATATATGTCCCAGTATTTCTTTTTTTTATCTGACACAAGTATACTATCAAACCACATAAAATATTTTTCTATATTTTTTAGAGTGACTATTTAGTTAGATCTACTTGTGCATAATGTTTTGTATCGATTGCGGATTTCTAATGTACTCTAACATATTTGCTAGTATACGTAGGAATTCATAATGAAATAAGCTTTGCTAAAAGATTATTAAATAAGTGAGGGGTGAGAAACACGAGATTATGGATGCAAACGAGAGCTTGACCATCGTGAGATTTGAGTTATAGGGTGATGGATGAGCATTCATCTCTCTTTTTTCTTTAAATCAAATTCTATTAAAAGAGAGGTTATTTGATTGTCATTTTTTAATATTCATGTATGATTTTACGTTTTAACCACCAATGAAAATCTGAAGCCCTATAACTCTTAGGAACTACAGGAATAATTTTCTGTCATTTCTTATAAAGTTTGATGCACTAAAATGTGTAACATGTTGCAATTATTTTTTCTTTTTTTTTTTTTTTTCTAGAAAGAGGGGAACGCATTAAAAGATTAAAAAACAATCATTTATGGACCAAACCTTCTGCCAAAACCACTAATGTCAAAGATGACATACAAGATGACCAATCCACCAAGTTGGCTAATACAACACAAAAACAACCAAAACAACATAAAAAAAAAAAAAAAAAAGCTCAACTGGTCACTACCTCCCATGAATGTTAAAATTCTATGTAATTTCTAATATTGCTGGTCATTTTTTAATATTCAACTTTTCTTCATTTTTAATCGTTTATAAAAATTTAAAGTAAATTTCACTATTTCAGTAACATAAAAAAAAAGGCCCAACATTAAAAAGAGATTTTCTATTGTCACAAAGTTCACTTTGTCGAATATTGTTGGAGCACTAAATGTTTAAAATATCACAATTCTATTTCATATATTTCATTTCTAGCATTACAAATTCAATAAAATAAAATACCAACCAACCAGAACAGTACCAAACTCATAGCTTTAAACGGATAAAAAACAAATCACAAGGATTCCAAGCAATCTTTGTCATTCTCATCTCTTCCTCTGACAAGCAAATCGTGTCTTTACAGACATTGTGATCGAAGTTGAAATTTCCTACATATGAAAATCTCAATTGAAATTTCTCATTTGAGTTCTTGCAGCGAATGTACAAATTCTTCAAACATGACCGTTTTCATAAACATTTGAGCGAAGCATTTCATTGAACTATAATAATACTAAGTGGGCCCCACAGATGTATAGTTCTCTTTGATTATATATATAATATGATTTAATAATACTAAGTGAGGCCCACAAATGTGTAGAGAAAAATCATGACAAGTTCTTCTACTAAGTGGGGCCAACAAATGTGTAGTTCTCTTTTATTATATATATATATATTTATAATATAATAATACTAAGTGAGGCCCACATATGTGTAGATGTATAGAAAAAACATGACAAGTTCTTCTACTAAGTAGGGCCCATAGATGTGTAATTCTCTTTTATTATATATATAATATAATAATATAAAGTGGGGCCTATAGATGTATAGAGAAAAAGCATGACAAGTTCTTCTACTAAGTAGTATAATATAATAATACTAAGTAGAGCCCACAGATGTGTAGATGTAGAGAAAAAACTTGACAAGTTCTTCTACTAAGTGGGGTGCACAGATGTGTAGTTTTTTTTTTTATTGTATATATATATATAATATAATAATACTAAGTGGGGCCCACAGATGTATAGATGTAGAGAAAAAGCATGACAAGTTCTTCTCTTTTATTGGGGCCAACATATGTGTAGTTCTCTTTTATTTTATACATATATAATATAATAATACTAAGTGGGGCCCACAGATGTGAAGAGAAAAAGCATGACACTTTCATCTCTTTTATAATAAGGGTATAGATATTATATTATTATTATTATAATGTAATAATAATATATTATTATATTATAATATTTGGGGGTCGGCCCTACAAAGGTGTAATGAAAAAGCATGCAATTTCTCTTCCTCTTTTATAATAGTAGATATAGATAAAATAATAGATAGATTATAATATTTGGGGGTGGGCCCCACAAAGGTGTAGTGAAAAAGTTTACAATTTCTTATAATAATATATTATTATATTATATTATAATATTTGAGGGTGGGCCAAACAATAGTGTAGTGAAAAAGTTTGCAATTTCTCATAATAATATATTATTATATTATATTATAATATTTGGGGGTGGGCTCCACAATGGTGTAGTGAAAAAACCATGCAACATTCCCTCTTTTATAATAGTAGATAGATAGATAGATTATTATAATATAATAATAATATATTATTACATTCTATTATAATATTTTGGGGTGGACCTCACAATGATGTAGTGAAAAAACTATGCCACATTTCCCCTTTTATAATAGTAGACAGATAGATATAAGATTAGACTTGGGGCTTCAACTACAAGTAGGGGTGAAAATCTGGGCGGGCGGCCCAAGCCCAGCACGGGCCCGGCACAGAAAAACCGTGCCTGGGCCCGTTGACTTGGTCAACGGCCTGGCCAAACCCCAGCGGGCCGTGCTGGGCCAGGGCTGCTTGGCCCGAGGCACTGCCTGGGCCCCCAAGCCCGCGGGCGTCCCTGCCCTACACGAGGAGGGCCCAACAGTCTTATTTTTTGACAAACCAAACCCCCCACCCAAAATTCAATTTCTCTTATTTGTTTTCTGGGTTTTTTATTATCTGTTTTCTTACAGAGGTGATTTGTATTCCCATGTAAGTGGTTGGTGTAAATTTCTCTAAATAATGGATGTGTGTAAAAAAGGGGTGCCTTTTAGGAAAATAGAATTATGCAAAGTAAATATATGTGAAAGTATATATGCATATCAGATTGCTAACATTGTTACTTTTTACCAGTGTGATGTTCTGAGAACATAGGTACTTGCATGATACTGTGCATTCTGGATTTGGCCTGCAACACTATTATTAGCTGTGAAGGTTGATATGAGAAGCATTTTGTTGATCATGGATTAAGAATAGCTTTTTTTAAAACTTTATCGACAAATTTCCTCAAATTTCAATATTATTTTTTTTTCATAGGTCATGGGCAGCATGGCCTTGATAATTATTAAAAAAAAGTTAAAAAAATAAAATAAAATAAAAAAAGGAGAGGGGGGATCTGTGGGTAGCCCATCGGCTACACGACCTAGCACGGCACGACCAGGGCCGTGCTGGGCTGACCCCCAAGAGGTTGGGCCCAGCTCAGCACAGCCCGCAAATCAAACACGGGTCGTGCCGGCCTGACTCGGGCACGATTGGGCCCGGTCTTGGGCGGGCCTTGTGGAGCCGATTTTCACCCCTAACTACAAGCCACCCAGTCCCCTCCCACTCCCGCTCCCACCCTCACTCCACCCAGTCCCCTTCTACTCCCCCAATACTGAACCACCCGCCTAGTAGTTTTAACGAAATAATAATTTTCACTAAAGAAATCTACAACTGCACCAAATAACATTAGCATCAATTCATTGAGGAATTTTTTTTTGCACAAAATATAATTTTTTTTTTAGGTTTTTAAAAACCATAAATTTGCTGATGTGGCAATTTTATATTTTCATGGAAATTGCCTCTACACAAACGTGACTGTAGCGCAATGCCCATTTGATCTATAAGAAGACTTAGATGTAACCACTTGAAAGGAAAAAAAATAAAAGATGACAGAAAAAAAAATGGCTTTCGACCAGGCAGATCAGGGAATCCTTTCATCATAGCCAGTCAATATTCAACACTTGTTCAATTTCATGTCCCCCACTGGTTGAGTTTTCTCTTCTTAACCCCAACTCTCTGTCTGCAGTCTCTAATTTCTCACCTGTAGAGAGGGTGGCATCAGTGTATTCATGGATGAAGGTGCAGGTATTTTAGACGAGAATAGATTAAATGGGGGCCAGGGTGACCAAGAAGGGCCAGCATGTTGTCAATGGGGTTTTGACGTTTTGCCTCTTCCTTAGGCTGGTTGCCTTGGACCCAGGCCCAGGGTCTGCAAAAACCCCTGAAGTCTTTTATTAGGGACTGATACATTGTGTGTCAATAGGACCCATCTGCAGTACCCAGGGTTCACAGGCAAAATCAAAGAGGGCCCCACATTTATCAGTACAGCTGGGCTAGGGTCCTCCACCAGATTCCTAGCTCGGCTTCAAATGTGGTGCACCATTCTTACCAAGAAAGCTAGGCATGTGACGACAAAGAAGGCACAAGAAAGTTACCATGTCTCTTTACCATCCGCAGGGGCTTGGTGCATCATAGAAGGGGGAGACATGGAGCTGCCAATACCATGCCTCTTCTTTCTTCAAATAGAGACAACTGATCGACAAGGGCAACAACCAACAATCCAACAACCCCCATCTTTGTTTGATGTGGTTTAGTCAAACAGATACGTGATTTCGTCAAACAACTGGCTTAGCTCCACTGTATTGAAGCTTCACAGAGTTGTCACATGAAGTCATTTTTGTCATAATATGGAAGAAAAGGTCTCGATGAAATGGTAGTACATATTCTAATGACTTAAATATATTTAGCGCACATTAAATTTTCGAAAAGTGGTGTTTTATGGAAGGGAAAAATAAGATGAGGGCCATTTGTGTTTTAAAATTTAGGTCCCTTTAATAGTTATGGGTTCTAATTTTCACTAAATCAACCTGAAATGCATCCTATCTTATCATCAATTCTCCTTTTAGGGGTTGTTTGCATTTAATCATTGGATACATAAATTGGTATGTCTATATAGGTGTTACATTTGTGAAGCTTATTACAATGTTTGTCAAAATCATTATTTTATACGAGTAAAGAGTACATCATACGATTTTGATGTGTTTGGATTTTTTTGATAATTTTTACAAATTTCTCAAAATCTATTTTAAAATTTGAAATATAAAACTAAAATAACTTCGTTATACAATATTAACAAACTTGATCATGCGTGACTGTTAGGAAAGTACATCAATTACATATGAAAAAGTGAAAACAAAAACCATGTTGTAGGGATGGCAAAGGGTAGGTATGTTTTGTCTTTTTAGCATTTAAACAAATGATATACTCAACCCTTCTATTTAACAGGCCTTGAGTTAAGCACATAAGTGTCATTATAAATGCTATTTGCCTGAATGAAAAATTAATAAAGGGTTGAATGAAAACACTTGTAAAGTCAATGTAAGTAGAAAGGATGAGGCTTTGCAATGATGATGAGTTTTTAAGGATTGTCCAAAACCTTGCAAAACTCTGAATAGCTACGACAGTTAAATTCTTCTTCCTTAACTCCTGTAAAGTCAAATAGAGCAAATATTAAGAGGAGGAAACTTATCTCAAAACAATAATATTCGACTTTATCATTAATTTCTCAATTCCTAATATGGAAAGCTCTTTCTATTAACATTTTGGCACTTGCAGTGCTCCCAAGCCAGGTGAATGGGACACTTATAAACTGCTGAGTACCTGAATCCATGTATGTACCGTCCTTAGTCCTTACCATTCCGGATCTGAAAATATGGGACTCACTGCATGT
The DNA here is from genome assembly GCA_029852735.1 of Persea americana. Classification (NCBI taxonomy): domain Eukaryota; kingdom Viridiplantae; phylum Streptophyta; class Magnoliopsida; order Laurales; family Lauraceae; genus Persea; species Persea americana. Next base: position 92,989,032 of record CM056811.1, on the reverse strand, counting down.
ACAAAATAATTCAATAATTCAAATACATTTAATTCAATGTACTATTGTCCCCTCTTCTATTCATTGCTCATTACTTTCAAAATTTCTCAATGAACACATTGATCGGACCAGGGAATGGACATTTTTTCTTCATACAATTACATGCTCACCCTTTTGGTCCGAATTAGACATACTTCTTCTTCCTATTTATATCTGGTCTGGTGCATGTGAGGACAAAGATATCAATATTTCATATTCCCTACCACTGAGGATTCTTTTCCAATTCCCAAGAAATGAACCGTCAAACAAGGGACCTCTATATTTAACATTGGATGCCATCCACGTATGCAATCATTTCTCTGCAACCCATGTGTGCCGATAGAAATTGACCTCAGATAATAATGGCAATGGCCTTCTCCTGTCTTCATGATCTGGAGTTTTATTTGGGCAAAGAAAAATAACTTTAAGTAAAATTAAAAGTTTTACTAATAAAATATAAAATTAATTAATTAATTAAGCTATGCTCAACATTCTTTCATCGAGTTGAAATCATCTCCTGCACGCACGCGTGCTTGCAAAAGACACACATTAGTTTTTACCTTTCAATTATATTTGTTCTCACGTAGATAAGCATTAGAAAAATGACTTCTTTATATTTATTCTCCGTAGATAAACTTTATGTACCAGTGGAAAAAAGGAGATGATTTTGAGTAGGTTAGCTTTAAGTATAAGCCCTAATGATTGAATAATAAAATGATGTATGGTGCCTTAGTAGATCTAACATATGCAAATACATACTAAAGTATAAAAAACCTCTCAAGATGGGTCCAGGGTCCTTTCTTACACATGTGACTTTTAGATTGCAATTTGAGATTTCATTGTTCAAAAGCACAAAGAAAATTAATGATATAATCCCATATCTAAAATCTAAGTCATTCAAAAGCACAATCCGATAGTTATATCTCTTTAAAATAAATTTCTTCAATCGATTTACTTAGACATGGATGATAATAATCAAAACATAAAAACACAACTATATTTCTTTACCTTTGATAGGTAAAACTCCGATTGAGTTAAGAATCTAAGCAATAATAGAACACAAATTGAAATTAATTGTGAGTGGATTAGATTTCAATTTGAGCCAAAAATATTGAAAATACATATGACCTATAGTGGAATAATACATCTACCTCGTGTAAAAAAATAAATTTGGTAAAAAGAGAAGTGGGTTCCTTTCTTCCTCTTCTTTGGGTGTATATGAGTTATGCAACAACAAATTCTTCCAAAGTCTCCAACAAGAAGCCCAAGGCCGTGCTTTATCCTTTACCTCTTTTCATCACAAGATTTAGGGGTGGCAAATCTAGATAGGCAAAATTGAGAAACCACTTCTCCAATCTCCATCAAGCCTTTTTTTTTTTTTAAATTACTTATCCTTTCCATCCTTTCCTTTCATTTTCTTTTCATTTCCTTCTTTTATTTTAAGATTTCCCCAAAATCAGCAATGTTTTTTTTGTTTCCATTTTGGGAGACTCAAAATGAGACCAAAATATTTTTAAAAGATGGAGAGGCCATCCATCAGATGGAAGGGCCACAAGCATCAATATAGAAGACTTTGAGATCTTTTGGGGGGTCATGGCCCCTGGCAGCCCCACTTTAGTTCCACCCCTGATCACAAATATTGTTTAGTATTTTAATATCATTAAATTTAGGACTTCTTAAAAAGGTTACTATTGGAATATAAATATATATATAGGAATATATTTATTTGACGTGGTAAGAAATATGAATATAATTAAAAAAATATACATGTTACAACTCTTTTTGGAGCATTTTGTTACTATTTTATTCTACTTTTATAGCATTCCTCTTGTAATAATTTCAAATTTAAGAGGTGTTAATAAATCAGCAAGAATTATGATGTCATGATAATATTGTAAAATATGAAAATTTGTTTTTTATCTCAAATGCTTAAACAATTCAGTCTTAGTTGGTGGAGAAAATTTTATAACAAAAAGAACATTCTCCTATGGGGACCACTGGAATACTACCTTTGATCAATGTAACTCCTTTCTAACTCTTGTCATCTCATGATATACGATCAAGATTAATTTTACCCTCATTGATCCTTTTCTTATTATTTTATTGAATGTAGGAAACATCCTCGTTTATGATGCATTAAACTTATTGATTCCCCCTTGTCCATAAGGTCTTTCCACCTGCCCTCCTCGACTGGCAGAGATCTAACTTGTGGGGCCAACATCAAGAATATGTTATATATATATATATATATATATATATACCCTTGCTCGGCAGAAAGTTCAAGCTGTTGGATTATTTAAAATATAAAATTACCCTTTTCCTACCATGCCAGATTTCATTTTGGCAATACATTCGGCAATAAAAATCATTGTCCAAATCTCAGTCATTTTGAGAGAGGCGAAATCAACCAATAGATTCGATTTCGTATTGGAACTTGGAAAATGAAAAGTATGCTCGCTCTCCGAGATACATCACCTTTACAAAGATAAAAAGACGATTTGAGAGAGAGATGTGAAGGGAAGGAAGGGGTTTTGGGAAACGAAGATATCTCTGTGCAGCGTTAAAAAAGGCGGGATGAAGGGACAATCATGCGTCCAGCCAGCATCACCCGCGCTCTACTACGTGGTCCATTTAATATGAGAACACGAGGCACGATTTTTCTTGTCCGAGATCTCTGCGACGCCTACATTCGCTAGGACTGCAGCATACGGCCCACTCACGATGTAATCAATATATGCAGGACGATGGAGTGAATTGCACGAGGATCGTGAGCTAATGCCATGCCAAAAAGATCAAATGATAAATTTTGATAGTAACTAATTAGGATCTGTTTGTTAGTGGATTCTAATAACAGAGATTGAAGAGGTGTATGATGAAGAATATAATGTGAAATTGTGAGAAAATGCTAATGCAGATGTTTACGGGTTCTGATTTGTGGATGGCCACCGACAAGATGGAGACGTCCCCATGTAGGAGAATATGTCCTTGCCATCCCTGGTAAGAACTCGTACTCCACGTATCATGAATTCAGTCCTCCAATATGATATAATACCAATAAAAACTTCGTTCAACAGTGAACATGATCAAAACATATTGTAAAAAAATAAACTACTCAGCTGTATAGACTTAGGTGGGGTTTAGCGTCTCTTATTTATACCTTTACTTATCTTAAAACTGTTTTAAAACGTATAAAGATGGTTTGGCAATCATTTTTACCACATCTATTCCAAACCTCACGAAGACATTGTATGTTTTTTTTGGGAAAGCCACCATATTTAGATTTGAAACATATTTTAATGTTTGAAGCGCTAATATGGTCATTGCTACAGTATTATTGACGTGTTTCTCAACTTGACTGAATTTTTGTATTCTTTCAAAGAGTGGGACCCTCAAGGAACATCCAAACCATTGAAAATATCTCCAACATCAAACACGGCTACCACATCCAATTTGGTCTGTTGATCTGTTTGGAATCTCAAGATAATTGTGAAAAAGTATAAAATTCTAGATTTATTTATTTTAACTTCTGTGGGGCCCATAATCGAGATCTAAACCATTGATCTTGCTTGGAATATTGAAAATGGTAATGGGTATAAATTTCAATCTCTAATTTGTCACAAATCTCGATAAAATGTTGAAAAAAGGAGAACTGTTCAATCGGCTCAGGTCAAAACTAAGGACTTTTCAAGGGATTTTTCTCATTCCGTGTCTTACTTTTTTGTTTTAATTATAGGTACCTAAGTAACTATAAGAACTATTGAAAATGTCCCCGAGCTGAAAAACAGCTAAGATGTCAGATTTGACACCTTGAAAAGTCCTGAGATATTTGTGAAAAAGTGCAAAACCTTAGATCTCTTTATTTTATTTATGTGGACCCCAAATTTAAGATCCAAACTATTGATCCTTTTTGAAATGCTGAAGACAATTATGGGCTAAAACGTTAGCCTCTAATTCATTGTAGATATCAAGAAATTAGTCAAAAAATTGAAAACCGCTGGATTCCTAAAACATCTGTTTCTATCAATATTCTTATATTACCAAATGATTTATTTGTAAGACTTCTATTTCAAAATGCATCTTTTGAAATAGATTATATCATAAAGATGTATTTCATATAGATAAGAGTTGCCAAATAAACCCTAAATAGTGAAATAACTTTATTAATCTTGCCATTCATGGCCAATTAGTCTTTTGAGCCGTTACAACGCCTCTGCTCGTGGCTGACAGTGGGCATTCATCATAAAGTTGTGGGAAATAATAATTTTGGCTCGATCAACAAGAAGCAGGATCTAATTTCTGATTAATCACGTGCTACAAGTTGTCAATCGAAGGTGGACCCCACTCGCTAAACTGTAAAAACACATCAAAATGTTACTCCCAAGTTTCGTTTGTCCGCCAGCATTTAATCGTGCCTCGTTCTTTACCACTTTTCATGCAGAGTGACCCTGGGAATGACAGACCCACACATCATTTCATTTCATTTCATGGCTCTATATTATAATAAGTAGCTTTTGATTTGGTCACAGACCTAAATCCGACCTTAATCTTTCTTCCCCAATCCAACCAAAAAAAAAAAAAAAAAAAAACATACATACAAAACAGAGAGGGGGAACTGCAAAAATATGTTTTTTAGATGAGCTTTCGTCTCTTGTTGCAAGGCTCGACACTGCTGCTTGCCCTGTTATTATCAGAACCAGAATTTTGAGAGTCCCAACTGCCACATGCAGATACATCGAGCACGCCGATTGGGCTCCTTGGCGCGGCCTCTGGTTCATCATTCTGACAAGTGTCAATTGCTAACCCTTTCATTTGTTGCTGGCAGGGGCTCACCATTTCCATTGCGTCCTACGCCCAAAATCCCATTAAAATTATTATTAAAAAAACAAAGTTCACATTTTTTTTCTGGCTAGTCCAACAGAAGAGGAGAATGTAACGGTGACCATCTACCTTACTCAGCAACTCTGACAAAATTCCGCCGGCATTTTCATCATATCGGACCGATATATCGGATATTTCTTGAGCCGCATAAAGCACAGCGGCAGCTGCTAGAGTTGAAGGACGATAATCCAAGAAATCAACAACTGCTAAGAAAGTAAGAATAACAGGAAAACTTAAAACACCGCATCATTTAGAACTAGGCCTAGATAATTAAACACATCGTGTGGATATGGATATGGATATGGGAAAGTTCAGAGATTTGTTACCTGGGAGAGTGTTGAGAATGATGTAAGAAGCACGAGAGAAGAGGCGATTCAAATCGGAACTCCCAAATTTTCGAGCGAAACAATCAACAAAATCGAATGGGGTAATGGCGCGCAAACGCCATTTGAGCTTGGCCATCACACAAAGCTCCATGCGTTGAATCGTATGAGGGTCAAACACGAACCTCGGCTCAAATAACTGAAAATCCAGAAGAAGCAGATGAACATCTGTTTCCTCCATTTTAACAGCCAGAGACAAGCACGCAATGGAGAGAAGATGAATAACCCAATCTCCACTCTGCCAAGAAAAACAAGAATCTTGTCACATAACCAAATAGAGTTTTAAGGCATGTTAGATATCTAGCAGAATCGTACCGGAAGGGAATAAGAAGATAGAAAACGGTCGAGATAGTTGACAGAGACACACGCCGTGACGGGGTGAAACCTGTAGTGCTGATGGACCTGCACAATGCAAAATCTCAGTATCATTTCAAGAAATTCAGATACAGTATCAATGGACCTCATCCTTTTCCCCAAAGATATTTTGCCTTTAAAATCCATTCAACTGCATTTCCACGGGCAGTGACGTCAATTAATGAAAGATCTGGGGCAGGCATGTGATGTATCTCGGATTTGATGGAAGCGGAGATCCAGCCATAATCGTCCTCTGATGATGAATCAGTGGTTTTGGTAGACGGTGGTAGGTCCACATCGCGGCCGGAATCATCCTCTGCATCTTCGGAGCAGTAGAGATTACTGTTGGAGAAGTCGAACATTGCAGGAAGTTAATTGTGATGTAGGTCAGTAGTATAGGATTGGAGAGTAAGACATTATTCTGTTCGTCGTCTGGATCTGCTTCTTCGTTCGACTTCCGGTCCAATTGGAGAGGAAGAGAAGATGAGACTCAAAAGGTTGTGAAGAGCGTATAGACTACAGATGGAGAAGACGTCTCCTTCCCTCGTTATTTATACATCACTGGCTGCTGCGCGCTCTTCCCGGGTCGTAAGTTTTGGTAGGTTTGCGGCCCATGAGTGTTGATATCTCGTGTTATAGGGCAGAAAGATAGGAAAAAAACATGAATGACACACAAAAACTCGCACCGCGTGCAGCACCATTGCTATGGTTCCATGGAGGGGTCTATATTTAGAATATGAATCGACATAAATAATTGTTCCCGATCACACTGAAAATATGTGATTAGATTAATCTAAAGGCGTTGATATCACCTACTAAAGTTAACTTTGATTTCTATTACAGCATAATGTTAGAATGATTGAGTTATTTGTTTATTTATATGTGGTGTTTGCCAAAGAGGACCATAAAAAATTCTCTGGGTACTATTTTTGGAGGATTGAAAATTTCTAACATAAATCCGACTAGCTAAAGATAAATGGGATATGATCTTCTGCTGCCATAAAAATCACAACATTGGTAACTAGTATTTGATTTTAAATGGATGGAGCCCATGTGTATGGGCTACCTTAGGTTTCAGCCCCCCTTGGGCTGGGGTGTAAAAAAAAAGAGGACGGTTGTTTTTCCCTTGATTTGAGCCTTATATTTTGATTGAGTTTAATTAAAGTGGTTTTTTTTTTTATTATAAATATCTCGGCTTAGGAGGCCCTCGGGTGAGGTGGGGGACCTCTGGTGAGGAAAGTACACCTTTGGTGAGGTACCATAGCCTCGAGCGAGGAAATGTATATGCCCGTGTTTGAATTTAGGATGGCAGGTAAAAACTGACGTCTCTTACCACTAGGGTAAAAGGCCGTTGTTAGGAGTTTTTTGCTTAAATAAGCTCAATTTTTTTTTTTTAACTACACATTGATCGTTGAATTGATAATCTTGGGTGGTACAATAATGTGCTGCTCACAAAAGGATAGATTTAAAAAAAAAACCGAAAAAAAGAAGAAAAAGAAGTGTTATACATTTTCTGGCACTAGAATGGAACCTGAAGGGAAATTATGGTCTCGCCTCCTAATTTTATTCCAAGCGCCATTCATAAGGACAATTATCTGATTCTTTCTTTTGTTAGGTTCCACAATTTTTTTTTTGTTTTTCTCTGTTTTTTTTTTTCTTTTCTCAAATGATCCTTGAATAAGGACATATTTTCTGTTACATTTCCCATAGTGCGTTAGAGTTTCCACAATCAGTAAGAAGTAGAGATAAGAATGATTAGAATGATAGAATGAGCTAAAGCAAAAGGCATTTTACATTCCAAAGTTCATCAAATGTATGGTTGAGATTCGCGCTGCAGGTTTATTGACGGTCCTACTTAATTTCTACTATTTTACAGCTAAGAAGGTTTGGTTTCTCTTGACAATCGTGGTTGGTCGACTGCCTTGATTCTCCAATTTGCAAGTCCTTAATTTGGACTGTTTATCTGCCATCAAGCGGTGCCATTTTCCTGTCAGTGGGCCACTGGTGGTCGAGATGTACATCCCCAGCTGTGGACGAAATCAAATCCTTCAGCAAAAGCATTAGTACTTTGACATACCAGGGATATATATTTTTTTTCATTTAATTTTTCTTTAGCTGCCGGCTTCTTCTCACTCTCTTCCAAAAGTATTTCCTTTCTTTTCATTCTCTTCCCAACAAGCCATGGAACTTGTTCTATCAACAAGCCAAACCATCTTCCAAAAGTATTTCCTTTCTTTTCGTTCTCTTCCCAACAAGCCATGGAACTTGTTCTATCAACAACCCAAAGCATCTGCCATGGTGCGTCAATGCTCTACTTTTCCTTTGGTGGTGAATTGGTCGCCTCAAGGTGTGGTCCTTTCCATTGCCGGTCCGCGTGCAAGCCTCCTGCATAGAGTATTTATCTCGCAAATCTTGACATGTCACATGTGAGGCCCAGCATCCATTTATGTTGACCTTTTTTTTGGGGGGTAGAGTTTTAGAAAATCTGTAAAAGAAGCTTTGTTGAGTGAAGTGAAAATGGTAAAAACTGGCGACCTTGATTGAACCATCAATTTTATATCATTGGTGAGTAAATATTTCCCACTAGAGGAGATATTATATTAGTCCTCCTTGATGGATCTTCACCTTTAATTTTATTCTTGTAGCCCTTTGAAATTGTAGAAATTTAGTTCCAAGTGAAAAGGGCCTAACTGTCTCACTATGTTAATAAAACCCATCTTGAGTATGAAAGTTTTGTGAACAATCCCACAGTAGACATTGAGCATAGTGGTATGCGTAGATGTGATAATGGGTGAGCATCACAACAGTCTTCTATGAGAGAGTTAGTCTACTGGTCATGAGTAATACTATCACCTTAAAGACCTAGAAATCGATATTTGGACATTTGTGTAATACTGAAATGCCAATACTACTCAACCATGAGAGTATTGGTCTTTTCTCTCATAATTTGTTCTAGAGTTATTGCAGGTATTTTCTTTGTTCATTATAAATTTCAGCCTAATCAATGGTAAGTTTTTTCCAAGTCTAATCTAGTGACTTGTCCCCCTACCAAGTTGTTGAGTAGATGACATTTATGTTGAGTAGTGGGCTCCACTAAAGGGACAACATCTATGTCGAGAAGCGTTGTTCCACCTGAGGAAGAGTATTGGAAAGTATTTTTGTTGTCTCTAATGACATATTGATGTTTCAGTAGGAATGATTAGCTAAGGAAATATAATATGATTTTAGAGCCAACCTGTTGTGAATTTTAATCCTATTGAGAAAACTTCAACGCAGAAATGTATGCATCGCCAAAAGTGCATTGATCGAGTCCCATCATTTGAATAGATCGACGAACACTATTTAACTGCAAATTGCAAATTTCATTCATGTTTTTTTCTTTCCTCGTGGACTGCTGGTTAGGAGTGATGCTTTTAAACTTGAAAACTCAAATATTGATTTCTAAACACATGTGTGATATTAAGGTGCCATCACAACTCAACAATTAGTATGGTGATGACCTAATTGCATTTTTAGCAACAATGTCCAAATAAGAAAGTGTCGATTACACAAATCATGGAAACTAAATAGGGAACAACAATGGCATAACATTTGAACACGTCTATATAGACTTCACTTTAAGATCCTGATTAAATAGGTGATATTTGAGATTTCTTGGGGGGGAGATATCTAAGAATTTCAAACACTCTCCTGTAGCTGAAACCACAAATGCTTAAGCAATTACTTAAGGGCCTTGAGCATTTTGAATGTTAGATATTTAGTGATTCAAAAATTCTATAAGTTAAAAAAAAAAAAAGAAAAAAAAAAAAACTTGAACGCCCAAAGAATTTTGTAAATAAAATAAGGAATCTCACAAGGCTTTAGAATAGGCGATGATATGCAGTAAAAAATACCCAATAGCAAGAATGCCCATCATCATTCTTACATACCAACAAGGCAACAAGTCCTAAATCTTACCTATATAACTACATGATATAGTCAACCACATTTAATAATTCATCTTAATATCTAATATATATATAGATATATATAGGGGCAGCTCTCCTAAGCTGAAGTTTGGTTTATTCTAAGTTAAGACAGTGCTGTTTCAAAAAATCAAAGTCGATTATCGTTGTTTTTGTATGATGATTGTCTCTAAAATCAAGATAAATCCAATCAAAACTGGATTTTCCAGTTCCATTATGCAAGAAACAAATATAATCAATTTTGATTTATGTGACTAGCACTATTCCAACTTTGGATAAACTAAACTGCAATTTAGGAGAGCCTTGCTCATATATATATATATATATAGTGAGAGCATCTCCCATATATATATACATGGGGATATTCTTGTGCATAATTCTCTCACCATATGGTGAGGGACAAATTTATTGAGGCTCACCTAGGGACCCACTGATTATGAGACTTGTAAGGGATGGGAAGAGACATCTCAGAATAGACCATATATCAAATTGAATTTGGGGTCAATTTTATGCCTCTAACTCCTTCATCTGTGGCCCACAAATTTAATGTCTTTATATTAAAAGAAAAAAAATCTAACCCTCAATCTAACGGTCAAATCCATTTGGTTCGGTGAAAACCCAATGGGTCTAATGTGCTTAAGGGGGTTTCATGTGTGTGGATGATTCAGATGTATTATAAAGTCAACCCTACTATATTGTTCGTCGCCGTAAAATGGTGACAGATGGATGCACATAAATATTTCTCATATATATATATATAATACACATTATTGCTTCGTATAGATGATGTAAATTCTAAACGATCTCCCTCGGTCAACTGGGGCTAGTCTTTCCGAGATTAACCCACTTCCAAAACTATGGTACAAAGGGTTACATTATACTGTGATAAGGGGACTCCCTTTTTCCTAGTTGGGCCATCTAGAAACGTGGCTGGCATGAAGCTAGCAGAAAGCAGCGGTCAGCAATTTCGTGCAAACTGTCAAAATTTATAGCTATTTGCAGGCAAATGCATAAAAAGCCAGGCTCACCCGTGAGCATGTCCACTGCATGCAATTCCCCAGTCTAACTCTAACAATTGAAACTCACTCTACCTTTGATTGAAGTAGGTGTAATTCATTGATTGAGAACTTACTCTACCTATTTTCTAAGGAGGATAACGGGTGCTAGTACTTTGCAGGGTCTAGATCACTGCAACTGAATCAACAAGGCTGCCAATGGATATCAAACTTCAAAGTACACCATTGCCAGACGAACAACCCAAAAGAGTTGGATATGGAGCCATGTTTTGCATCCTTTGATAGTCAAATTCTTCTTCTGAGTCATGGATCTGGACTCGCTGAGCTTCATTTCTACAGACCAGCTTATCATATGGTGTGGGTCAGGGTCCCCCAACACCAAATTGGCAAAAATATCTTAATCTACCCCAAATCTAGGGGACGGGGAGATACAAAAAATAGTTCGTTTCTTTGAAGAGAAAGGCAATGAATGTAAGTGCGAATGTTGTTATCAGACCCCAACTCTTGTTTCCATCCTAAACCATGAAACAAGGAAGAATAAATGCTGTCTGCCCCGTTTTCCGTTTGCTTTTGTCTCTCCTCCATTACAACGCACTCATATGGTCCCCTTCTCAAGGATGGGATAGTTCTGGTAAGTGCCTTTCTGGCTCCCAGATTCTCATATCTCAATGCCTGTTTGTGGGATTCACCACCTTCACCTGGGCTCCAATTACCCACCCCGTCTCTAAAATAAGTTTAACAGGACTTGTTGCAAAACAATATGTAAATCTGATTATCCCTAGTTTCGTGGTGGGCCTGCTGCGAAAGAATATCTTCATTTGATCTGTACATTCTCACCATCAGGTGTGAGGTTTCTTAAGATTTACACATCTTAACCATCCGTTCCATCGGCAAGAGTTCTGAATCTGATCCCTGCAACACTTCAAGCTGTGAGTTCGGATCAAAACACACCGTTTCATTTAAGAAGCGGATGTTATAACCTTTGTAACAATTCGGCATGCAGGGTTTTTTCACATTTTTGTTTTCTAACATCATGTTTTGATCAGAAGCCCCAGCATTTTTTTTTTTATTATTTCTAAGGGCATGTTTCTTTCTTGTAAATGAATACATAGGATTGTACTTTTATAACCGGTTAAAAAGGTGACTATCCAACAATGACCATCTAATAAACTCTCTTTTAATGAAAATAAATGAAAGCAAAATGGAAAATGAATCCCTATCTATCACTCAAATAATTCAATATATAAGAAAGTCTGGGCACAGCTTGTGTATATACTTTTCCATGAAAAAAAAGTATGGAAAGTGGAAAAGATTTTTCCCATTTAAATAAAAATCATGTTTGGTGTGGCTACTTTTAAATGAGGACAAGCACAAAAATCTGCTAAATTCTCAAATTTTCTGGGAAAAGCCTTTCTTATAGGGGTTGGAAATTTGTTTTTTCAAAAATAAGGAAAAACTCCATAAAACTAGATTTTCAAGGCCGTGCACAAACATGCCATTAAAGTCCCATCTGCATTTTCACATTATAAGCTTCATCTTACTTTTTTAATAATCTTCAAGTAGAACTCATTTCACAAAGGTTCTCAAATATTTAATTTCTATATATCTTATTCAAACAAATATGCCTTAAAACGCCTTTATCTGACCCTAATTTTTTTAGTGCAGCTGTCAGATTTCTACCACTGTTTATTAGAGCAGTTCCTAGTTCTTTGCAGTTTCCTTGATGGTGTTCAATACTTCAATTCCTATCATCCCACTGGGCATCAATTTAACACGCATTTATTAAGCATAACTCTTCCATGCAGTTTAGAGTAGGCTAAATTTTAGACTATAAAGTAGAGTTCTGTTCGAAGAATTTTGAGTGACATAACCCTCCTTTCTAGAGTCAGGACAATCAATCACATGGGTAAAAAGGCAAACGACAATGGGCATCAGCAAGTGGAAATTAAATGCCACGCGATGACAATGCATAACAACTTCACAAGTGATGGAAGGGACCAGCACCATGCTTGAACAATATTTGCTCAGCAATAGAAATGGCAATGGATCATTAATCCATTCTTGCTCAGAACTAATTAACCTCGTATCTCAACCTAATTTGTGGGTCCACGATGCAATTTGGAAATAGCAGCTGCAAAGGAAGACGTATTTGATGACCAAAATTTTTACTATTTACATATGTCAAATTGGAGATGCCAAATTTCATTTGATGGCTTTGTGATAATTTGGCTTTTTGAAATTTGATCTCTCCAAAAGTGATACTTCTCCCTAATGGTCCATTTTGGAATAAAATAAACTAAAATAAAATTTAACATCTCCTTTTCTATATATCAAATTTGACGCTTCACTCCAACCTATCAAATGCCGAGTCATTTTTTGTATGGCTTTAGGAATATTAATTCATGCAAAAAAACCTAAGATTGCATGTCCGGCCTAGATTCGAAGAAGGTGTTGTAGATGCTCTAAACATCCATAAGCACCTACTGGGCATTGAAGGAACTGGGCAACCACATAGTACCGAGCGAGTTGGCATCGACATGTAAATAGATAATGGATCCGAAGGAATTCATGGCAGTTAAGTCAGGAAAGGATGTGTGTCTGTCATGTTCTAGCAATGGAAGCCATTGTCTCATGTACTTGTTCTAGCAATGGAAGCCATTGTTTCATGTACCAATTACGTACCATGTAAAGTCATTCAACCCAGTCGTGATATGACCGATCAAGCTCACCTACCACATCATAGTGACAACTCCTATCTTTACCATTCTATTCCTTCCCCTTGTATGTTACACTCTTTTATTACAATTAGCGGTTGCTCATTTGGTATGGAAGCCTTCTGTCACCTGGTTACCCAGGATCAATTCCATCTTCTGTGTGGCTTATCTTCCAACTAAGTGAACTCTCCTCCCCCATTTTGTGGGCTTCTCTCCCTATTTTGTGGGCTCTCTTTTTCCACATGTGTGAGCTATCTTGGGCCCCACCTCTCTTAGCTGGAGCATCCATTTAAAAACACTACTGTGAGACCACAGCCAGTAGGACCTTTCCCATTTCGAGAAACTGGCTTTGTGCTTGGTTCAATACAAGCTATGGAAAATATCTTACTTTGTGTTATGGCTTGTCCAATGGCCCCAGTCAGTGCGAGTCCATTTGGTTCTGGGCTAGCCAACTTTCAAAGTCAAGTTACATGGTTGACTCGTGGTCATGTCATGTCAGCAGTTGAAAGACTAAAGTCGAATAAATTTGCGAACAAGTTATAGACCACTTGCATAACACCTATTTTTTTTGCATGCAATTAGTTAAATATCATTAAATACAGTAGTTGACATCACGGATGGTCAATTTATTTGCAATGTTAGTCACTTGATTGAGAATTTCAAGATTTAACCCAAAAAAAAAAAGCTTCGATGGTTAGCATCTGATGTACAGATAAGAGTTGCTAGGTATTAATAGATTGTAGGATCCATATGTGCATAAGTAATTATTATGATCATGGAGGTCCTCGGTAACTTATTAGCACTTTTCTAGTTTGCCCACCCATTTTAATTTTTTCTTTATTCAAGTGTGTGTACAATAAATTCTCAAAAACTTCTCATATAAAAATAAGTGTTTTTGCCCCTTTTGCCTTATGCAATAAAATAATGCCACCTCCCATGTGCAAAGCAAAAGAATACAGACCCTTCCACAATACAGTTTGTTCTAAGGAGAAATAATTGAGTAGATTAGCTTGTTTAAGGACTATAGATTGATGACCCAAAAAAGGAGAGGAGGTTAACTAGTTATAAGGGGATAATGGAACTTTATGTGAAGTGGGACCTACTGTTTGGTAATTTATAAAGTTTGCAATGGACCCACATTTGGTAGGCCAGCACAGAATTGTTTGCTTAAGATTGCCTATTTTTCAATCATAACCGTGTATTTTTTTTGTCCTTTTTTTCTCTCTATCTAGCATATTTCCCATTTGGTGCTATCAAGAATATGCCTTCCACGTGCACATAGACAAGCAGATCCCACATTGATTGAAAAAGAATATGCAATATATCAATTGCCATCATCTTTCAATCTGCAAGCATCGGAGCGCATCTCATTTCTAAAGTTGGCCTACACATGGCAATAGAGGCTGTTATTCTGATGGGGTTCTATGTGAACGATTTACACATAAAAGTCTATTCAAGGTCTGAGACTCCATGCCTATCCATACATATCAAAATGTTATAAAAAAGAGATAAAAATGGAAGCATATCTTTTGGGGGAGGCAGTCCGGTAAGGACGGTACTTACGGTCTGCACTGTTAGCAATGTTCACTGGGGCCCACTTTATGACCCATCCAAAATCACCATTCATTTTAACCCTCTTATAGGCACTAAATCCCATGAATTTGCATGGATTTAGATGAACTAGACTATTGGATTGATGATTAATTTTTCTTCTTTGATATAAAGTTATTAAACTTGTGGACTATGGATAAAAGGGTTAGAGGTATTAGATTGACTTCAAATTTGACATGTAAGTTAGCCCCACTTCGATCTTTCAGTCTCCCTTATCCCATGACGAGTGGGGTCTCATGGTGGGCCTCAATAGGTGGTCTGCACAGTAAAACGTAAGGACGGTCCTTACAGGACCGCCTCCCATCTTTTGGTTCTCTTCCATATCTTTTCTTTATCC
This sequence comes from Persea americana, assembly GCA_029852735.1. Lineage (NCBI taxonomy): Eukaryota > Viridiplantae > Streptophyta > Magnoliopsida > Laurales > Lauraceae > Persea > Persea americana. The sequence continues at coordinate 92,973,756 of CM056811.1, read as the reverse complement.
TTAATTAGGCTTTTAACAAAGAGAAAAAAAGACGAGCCAATCCATTCCTTTACTTTCCTATTATTTGTTGCGACTCCAAGTATCCAACTCAGCAAAGATGATGAGTTTTATTAGGTAAAGTTGATGGGCCTTTTTTTAGCACACTTCTACACACATGAGACCGTTAATTAAACTAGATCCCTCAAGTTTTTCCCTATCTGAATGGATCGCAAAATTGGATCGAGGGTCAAAAAAACTTCTTTAATTCAAAGTCATTAAATTTGTAGGCCATGTATGAAGGGGTTAGAGACATGGGATTGAGCCCAAACTTGGTATATGGGCTCATCCAAGATGTCTCTTTCCATCCCCCTGAAGTCCCATGAGTAATGGGGCCCTAGGTGGGCCATATTAAGTTTATCTCTCACCATATGGTGATGGCATGATGCACATGAATGTTCTCATTTATATATATATGGGACATTCATGTGCATCTATCCCTCACCATAGGGTGAGGGTGCTTTCCCTTTTTGCACATGAATCCTCTTTTTGTACTTCACCCTATGTACTTGAAATCTCCATTTTGTATTTAAAAATTCTCATTTATTGAAGTATCCCCCACCCTATGGTAATAGATAGAGGCACTTGAATATTTTTCTATATATATATATATATATAAGATGCTATATATATATATATATATATATGAGGAGTATTCTTATGCATACTTCCCTCACTATAGGGTGAGAGACACTTACTTTTTTGGAAATTTTCAAGTATAAGTGTACCTCACCCTATGTACTTGAAAATTCCCTTTGTACTTGAAAATTCTCAAAAAGGAAAGTTTCCCTCACCCTATGGTGAAGGAAGTATGCGTAAGAATACTCCCATATATATATATATATATATATGGCGGAGTGCTACATAGCGCTTGAGCATTTTTTTGGGAGAAAATGCCCTTCCTAGTTGGGTCCATTGGGATGCATAATGATCATGGAAGTTTATTAGATGAAAAGATACATATGAGGCCTATCTACATGCAAAATATTGATTCTATAAAATCATCCCGACCTTTTGATCCATGGTTCTAAGATTTAATAGTTTAGGGGCATCATTTTATCATGATTTCAATCAAACGGTGAGGAAAAGTTGGACGAGTATCAAACTTAGACTTATGACTATTCATTTTTGGGGGAGATTAAATTGACTCAACGTGGGCTACATAACAAAATAAGACGGGTGAAAAAATGGGTGTTTTTTGAGAATTTCCATATTTCATATCTGAGGCAAGCTCTTCTAAGCTCAAGATTAAGATAAGGTAAGCTCAAGTGTATGGTGGGGCCCACCTGGGGATGGGGGTGGGGGGGGGGGGGGGGGATTTCAAGGACTCCCTGAGATCTTTTTCTCTGCAAAAAATAAACTCTAACCATGATTTCTATCATCTCTATATAGGCCCAAAAGTTTAATGGTCAATAGTCCATTAGGATCGATACATAGTCGATCCAACGGTCCAGTAAATTTGGATTTAACCAAAAGTTGGTGAACATGTGTAATTTAGAGGGGTCATGTGTTTGGTCCATTTGGATTAACCAAAGGTTGGCCCCTTTGGATTGACCAAAGGTTGGCCCCATAAGCATGAGCTTACGAGATTTTATCCTTAGCTTGAGCTTAGGAGAGCTTTGCTCTTCATATATATATATATATTTAGGTATGTCAATTCACTCTAAGAGAGCAAGGCACAGTCCTTAAAATGCCCTTCAAATGAGGGATTTTGTTTCTTATGACAAGCTCCAGGGCCGGGCTTTGATAGTACTAGGCCCGATCCAGACCTAGCCCTATAACAATGGCTCTGATTGAGTTCAAATGGTTCCGACTCTGCTGTAAATCAGGCTGGTCATCGGTCAAAGCATTACTTCATCTAATTGGGCTTGGCTGGAGAATTATAAATACATATATATGTGTTAACACTATGTCCCTGTGAAATATAAAAAAGTTATTTTGCAGCTCTGGTTGGACATAAGAAGCTTGTCCACTCATGCTTAGGCAGCATAGTTGCCGCTTTGGCCCAAGTGTTTGTTATTTTATTATTATTATTTTGATATATTTTTGTTACGGATCAAAGAGACTCACGACCTTCCACTTCGGTGATGCCATTTTTTTTTAGATGGTTAATCCACGTCCTCTTGTACTTATAAGGTCAAGCAGGCTTCACTGGCTACTAGGGCCGTCAATCGGACCCTCCTATCAGACCACCAGGTTTCACCCTAAAATGCCAAAATGAGAGCCACCAGTTTTCATCTAGAACCCAAGGGCAATGGTGCCTGGTTCTTATTACTTGATTTTTTTTTGTCTTCAGGCCTTGGGCTTGGCCCAAGCATATAAGAATTGGATAAGAGCTTAGATAGTGGGGGCCATCTGAAGGCTATTGCCCACACTGAGCTTGGCCTGTATATGTGGAAGGTAGGGCATAAATAACCTGGGGCTGGTCCGTTGACAGCCCTAATGGCATGTGAACACTAAAACTGGTTACACTAGTTTGTCAGGGCTTTACTTACAGTCATTGTTGATATCGACCAATCTAATAGTCTATTGGGTCATAAAACTGATCCTTTGTCATACCATTCCCCTGGGCATTCATAGAAAGCATTTAGACCTGTGTTTTGAACTAAGTAGGCTTGACATTTGAACTGGCCCGTTCAGGCTTTTAGTTTCTCCATGGACAAAACTTAGAATGACAACTGACAGCTTAGCTGACCCAAGGGCCATAACGCCTAGGAAGAGATGGGCGCTTACAGAGAGCATTGGAGTTAGTTGCAGACCCAGATACTAATACCAACATTCATGCTCATATTGGAGAACTCATGACCCAGACCTGTCCAGCTTTAAAATATTGACTCGGATAGAGTCAATTCAACAACTCGGAAGATTCTTATTTTTTTTTTCAAAAATATTTTAAATATAGATCAATTACATATAAAATTTAGATATACATATATTTACATTTGTTAATAAAAATAAATTCAAATTAGTAAGTTTATTACATTTCAATCAATCAGTTTTAAATTTCTTACTCCAAACCTCAAGCATAAATTACATATATTTGACTCGGCCAAGTTTACCCTAATTTGACTTAGTTGTTCTTCAAAATGAGTTGATTTAGCAGAGTCAAGAGTCAATCACCCGAGTTTTGCAACCTTGATTCTTTCACTCATGTGGGTGAGAAATATGAAGCAAAAACTTCCACTCGCAGGCCCAGCCAATTAAGTGGGCTAGCACTCAATGGACTGTACATTTTCAGATAACTAATTTTTGTACTTACAAAGTCCAAATGGGTTGGACTGCGTCAAAAGTAGTTCATTGGTAGACCATTTAGTTATTCGACTAGCATTTATTCTGGGGTCCAGCTAAAAGGGCTGGACACAGCCCTTCTGTAATTAGTAATGGATAATGCCAGTTTTGCATTTCTCCGGCTGCATCTGGGCCAACCCAATCCTTTTTGTTTGTTTAAAGTATTTAGGCTGGGCTCGCCATCATCTTAAGAGATTGCTCAAATGGGCCCAGACTGAGCCTGCAGTTGGCGCACCCTTGCAAACCTAATTCATGTGGTTATACCATTAAGTACAAGTAGTAGTCGATATCACAATACTCAATATAACCTAGCGAAAAACGCCCGTGCTTAGTCGGGCAAATATAATTATAATTGTAGATATTTTATCTAAATATTAAAACTTTATAAAAATTCTGAATAAGGATATTTCTTGGTATAAATTATAATGTGATGTTCAAATTGCAATAAAATTAATCCCTATTGTATATTCTCACGACTCCCAATTGAAAGAAAACACAAAACTCTGAAATATCCAAGAACCAAAATGCCTATTTTTAATAACAAAATTTTTTTTTCAAACAATAAATCTTCTAGTGCCCGACTTTCAGATCCAAAAAATAGTCCCCCCCATCCCCCAAAAATAGCCCCCCCACCCCCACACCCCCCACTCTAGTTTACAAGAAATGCTCACGTTTTCTAAACCCAATATGGAAAACCACAAAAGTTTCCGACTCTGCCCAAGTCATTTTCAAAATCTGAAGCTACCAAAAATCATGATTTAAAGTATCACTCTACAGCCATGGAAAAACTGAACCTTTTAGAAATTGTTGAAATATCATGTCTTCAACCTGGTATAAAAAGATCATGTATGAATTAGGTCTCTCCTTTCTTACATGTGCGAGTCTTTTTTCTCTGTCTTCTCAAACGTCCCTCTTTGCATGTGTAAGCGTTCCTTTTCTATGTCTGCTGTCTTCGCATTTGCAAGTGTTTCCTCGCTTATGCTAGTGCTCTTACCCGGTGTGTATAGGTGATCTTATAGGTCCAGCTGGTTTAGCTGAGGTACCAATCAAAAAATCCCCGTGCACTCACTTTCCCCAATTAATTCATAGCCCCAGGGGTTCGATGTACACCTAACCTATATTATCCTTTTTGGATTGAACCTGTTAAAAAATGCATTATTAAAGTACGAGTTTCAACTAATATGCTTGAAGTGAGGGGTAAAGTCAAAGTAACAGGGCTGAAGCTTTTGCCTCTTTGGTTTCAACTCTTGTACAGTTGGGAGTTCGGACCTTTTTCATTCCTGGGTGCTTATTTTACAGGAAAGTTCTATTAATACCTAGTGATGTCAATATGGTCCTCAATCCTCATGCTCTGGGTTCAATTACTTCAGTTCATTCGATCACAGGTACAAGCCCCACGTGCACGTTCACTTTAGGTCAAGGGGCGTAGGACGATTTCAAGAAAATCATTGGTCCAAATTCCTACGAACATGTGCTTCTAGCAGTGTGAAGACCTTTATCCCTATGTAACAATGTATTACATTCATTGCACGGCGTTTCTGTTTCCAGCCACTCTATACTGCCAGTACGTTGCAGCATTGACCCCTCATCTATGATATTTTGATAATGTATCATGTCATATTGTATTTATAAATACCACAAATTTTATGTAGAAATTCCATGTTTGGTCATGTTCATGGTGTGCAGTATCAATGTCATATCTTGTCATCATAGCCCTTCATATTTTCTAAATGCTTACCTACCTGATCCTCCAAGGGAGTGATGCACCATGGATAGTTTTCCACAAGCAAGCAGTACATGTAACTCGATCTCATGATTGGGCAATTTCAACCAAGTGGCCCATTCGTAAAGGAAACAATTTTAATCATTCAATACTTTGATGACGGCCAGCTATATATATAGTTTCAATGAGCTAGGAATTTCTTTTTATACAAGTTAATTGTAAGTGGTGGCTACTAAAAGTAGGCTGCTAAAAACTTATTTTCTTACAGCAAGCACATCTCATATTTGGAGAGCGTTCATTTTTGAGACGGCTTTGACTTTCTTTAGCTGTGCCCTGGGTGGAGTTGCATTTACTTCCAAGTGAGACCCATGCAGTCAGCAATATAGAGATCTTTATATTGAAATCGGAAGATCATTAATAGGAAGATCTGAAGATGTCATCTGCCAATCATTAAACCGTAATTCGAAAAAAATATAAAGTGAACACTGCCAATCAGTAGCTTTTATGGGCGAATAATTTAGCCTGTTAGGATATGGTAAGTACCATGTCATCAACAGCAGCTGGGATTACCTCTCATGAAGATCGGCTAATTGAGTTCCAACTGTAACAACTCATGGTTTAGATTTGTAATCCTCACAATTTCATGGGATAGTTTAGTTGGTTTAGAACCACAATTTATATTCAAAAATTATAAATTTAAAATTACACAACCACATTGAAACTATAAGAGAGTTTATTCGGCTTCTCTTCGGACGGAAGGGATTAGTCCACCCCCAAATTATTGGAAACCATCTGATTAGGAAAAAGAAATAAAAAGGACTTTGTAATCCTCACGAGATCGGTTGGGCAAGTTTTGTCGGACTCAATGCAAAATCAGTCATTTGGCCGACAGTAGCTGGAGGAGGGAAGCACGTGGGGCTCAGTAACTAGCGATGTAAAAGTCGGTGGTGTGGTGCATAGTACGCTCGAAAGGACACGAATCCACTCCGACACTTTCGCGCACATCGATAGAGAGAAGGAACGCCGTACGATCCCTTCTCGCCAGAGCATGATCTCTTTCCCTGGCTATCTCGCTATCGTCTCTTCTTTCTCTTTCTGTTGCACATGCACCGTCCACTCTCACCAATTGTCGGTTGCAGTGACGCTTTCCAGAATTATAAGATGCTATCCGTTGGTTTCTTGAGTAGGAGTGAGTGACTCAGAATATATGTGTGGAGGCCTTTGGCCTGTCTATTGGTGATCCACTCATCCACTTCTTTGATCGGGTGGGCCCTCTATCATGAAATGGAAAGTTATCAAATTCATTCCTTCAGTGGAAGGATTAGATTTGCTGGTGAAAATCTAGTTAGGCGAAGGCTTTTTTTTACCTTAATTTGGATTACAAACTTCCTTATCAATAGTCAGGAAGAAAAGTTTTAACCTTTATTACTAAGATATTTAACCAGGTTAAAAGATAACGCAACAAAAAGTTTTTTTTTTTTTTTTTTTTTTTTTTTTTTTTTTTTTTTTGTGTTGTACAATCTCTTCTCAACGGAGCATATCTCTCCATAAGTGCCCTAAATCCCACCTACTCACTAACAATCCCACCCCTAATAAAAGCGGGCCAGCACAAATCCATTTAAACTATACTCAAACCCGGCCCATAACCATTTGGTAGATTGAGTCACTTTACCATTGTTGTTCTCCTCTCTATTTTCCATTTTCCTTGTTTCTCTTTTACGTTTCTTTTTTATTTCGCGCATCCAAGTAGGCTCCACAAAAGTGAAAAAAGCGCATACACTGGGCTCATTGGATTTTATAACCAGCGACAGCAAACTTTAATATTCTAATTTACAATCTCAATAGAATAAATATAACATAGTAATGCATAGTTGCAAAGATATAGTCATTGAAAACACTCAATTTACAAAGTAACATGAGTGAAGCAAAATATATGTTTCGGTTGAAAACAACATCTTACAGTAATGCAAGAACAGATACTGAGTCATTGACAGCTCGTCATAGATCATTTTGCCTTGTAACGTCGTACCTTGTGCTTACGTGTGTGGGCCACCTGACGAGGGAAAAGTTCTGTTTTTCCTATCGACCCATGTGCAAAGTGGGCTCCAACTAACTGCCAGTCGTGGGTCGCACACCGTACACATGATCTGCTGCCGAGATACGCTAGTCCAACCTTGGAGATTTTGTTCATCCTTCATCCAATTTGGACCGCATCCAGTCATCAGTCTCGATCAACGGCACCAGTGACTTGATTTTAACGGATCTTAGATGATGATAACATCGACGACGATGTCGACGATCGAGTGGATATGCTCCAACTTTAGTTAACATGTCAACTTGAATTAGAACACGTAGACATGAGATGCTCCCAATATAATGTGGCTCGACCGCGACCCATGAGACCATATGTCCTGTGCATGCAAAGAGCAGTCATAAATCACCTGAGTTGAGAACTAGGATAGAATCCAAATGAAGATACTTGTTCAAACGTGTGGAGGCCATCCATTTCAAGCGATTTGTGGAGGGATTCAAGAGGACGGTGGGTGGGGGCAGGGAGGTAGGAGCGGGCCACCCTCCACATGGTCATCAGCTATGTAGAGAATAATGACTTTCATAGAATCTGAGAGTTAGCTTTGGCTTTCATCGCCGATAAAAGGGGAAGGAGATTTGTTTTGTATGATAGCAGGCACATGGCAAGATGTACCTTTTTTAAGTACTCAATGCTGGCAACGGCATCATGGCCATGGGATTGAAATAGAAATGTGATATCCCATTTACGTTTCCAAATACTAGTGCAACACGAGGGATTCACTTTGAACAATTGGTGGAATGGATTTCTTGGGTTAATTTGAGGTGTTCAACACTTGAGAATTCAGTCCTAGACAAAGAGTCAATGCGTGTTCAACACGTATTTTGAACAGTTAATGACTTTGCAACAGGGCCCTCACGAGAAAGACTTGAGTTGAGACTGGTTAACTTGATGTACTCTCTCTCTCTCTTCCATTGGAATTTATTCATTCTCCTGCGAATGGCGAGCAGACTTCGAGTGTTGTGTACATCTGGCCTATTGTTATCTGTGTATACCCAGTTTTTCCTCTATGAATGAGTAGGGCCTAAGTTTGAGTCTCGTTCAAGTAATTTACAAGCTTTGATTAATGACTCAAAATTTGGCATCCACCATGCTTAATCAACGGTTTGGACAACTTTAAACCCTCAAAATATATAATACCTCCTTTTGATTGAAAGAAAGTTTTTCATTTTTTCATAATAGCAGGCCATTTACAAGCCTATGAAAGTCATGACATCCTTATGATTGCCATACTTCCCAGTAGGTCTCATTAAAAAAATGAAAAGAAAAAGTGGATCCCATTGGCTCATTGGATGACTTTAGGAAGGTTTTGGTTATTCACGTGAATGCCTCTCTCAAGTGAGGTGCCTCCAACTCCCTCACAATTCTAATGAGAGATAAGGATCTAAACCCCTTCTGCAACCCACTTTGAAGCAAGCCAATTAAACGGTAGGCTCAATGAAAACGTCTCATTGTGAATTAGATTTTGGAAAGGATAAAGGATCTCAATCAGATTATTAAAAGTTTTATGGTGTCACGGTTTATGAAATTCAACTATTTAGCTGCTTTGAGTAGCCCACTTAGATACAAATCAATCATAGATAGAGTGGTAGAAAAGTCTCATCTTTTATTTGATTTTGGACGGGACAAGAATAATTTAATAAGATATATCAATTGAGCATTAAATTTTAAAGGCTCAAGTATAACTTTTTCGAAACTCAATGGATGTAAGTCCACTAAGTGTAGAATTAGGACTCACAAAGAATTAAGGGATCTTACAAGGGGCTGAAATAGTTACCTCTAAATGAGATTAGGCATGTTTATTTGAAAGAAGAGGAGTAAAGGAAACTAATGGATCAAATCAACAATAAAGAAAAGAGGAGGGGTGGAGAGTAAATGTACTGCATGACAAACTCATCCCCAGGTTATTGCATGTGGGGCGAGTAATTAGAAGAAGAAAAAGGTGGAATTGAGAGGAACTTTTGTGTCGCAAGACTAAAATAAAATTGTCGCATGGGTGGCTTTACTCCACTCCTACTCTTGGGATCCAAATATCACGAAGTTAATATGGTCATTCACATCATACACGTTTTTTACTCTCTTTTTCTCTACTTCAATGCAAATAAACATGTTGGTGATATCAAGAAGGCCAAAGCTCTCATATGTATGTGTGTGGTATTGGGGCATTCTAGGGAGTCCGGATGAAACTAAACTTATTTAAATGTGTACTAGCTCCACCCTACGGGACCAACCTGGGAAGCATCCATTTCATGGGCTAGAACGAGTGTATAGAGGGCTTGTTGATGATTGGGCAAATATCTTATTAATTTTATCATTGTAACCCTTTAGTGTTAAACTCTTTCAATTTAATGAGTTTTCTAAGTAAAATCTCTATTTGAGATTGAATCCAACTGTGATTTATGTGGGTGAGTCCAAATTCATTGGAGATATATAGGTGAGTGTGAAGGATTTGAATTTGTCAAATATTGGTGTCTACGGCACAAATAAAGAAACTTTTTTCATGAATAGGGGTTAATGTTATGAGTTTTTTTGAGCGAATATATGAAAAGGAGAATAAAATATCAAATTGAGTTTTCATTTTCTTTTTTGAGTGGGTATATGAAAAAGAAAATAAGAAATAAAAACTGCACTTTCATTTTGTCTCATTTCAAATTTCTAAAAGGATATCTGATTTGTATTTGAGTTTCCTATCATTCAATGAATATAAAAGATGAATCTTAAGAAGAAATTAGAATTAGAATTTGAAATATTCTGAAGTTCTAGAAGATCTTGTTTGGGAAATTTCATTTCAGTTCTAGAAGATCCTATTTAACAGATCTAAGAGCATTTACCAAAAGGGATTTCACATTAACCTTAGTACACATGCTATGAAGCAATTTTTTTTACTGTTTTGATGTGTTAGAGTATTTGACAATACTAAAAAAGCTAGATGGCAACCACCTTGCCTTTAACTGGTATGATCTAAAATTCCCCTCTGGTGGTTGAAAAAGTGTTGGAACCAGTTGTTATGAAGCAATAAAGGACTAAGGAGCCTACAAATCTGGGCTAATTGGCCTTAATGCAAATCTAGATTTCATCAACCCCCGCCCCCCCCCCCCCCCCCCCCCCCCAAGTAAGATTTGATTCGACCACAGGCCATAGTGTTGATTTTGTCACTTGTTTTGTTTTGTGGTCATGGACCTACCAAATTAACAATTTTATCATTGTGCATTAAGGTCTTTGAATATTAACTAAAACTAAAGACAATTATTGTCCCCACCATTATAATAATTCAAAGAGAAACCTTTTTCCCATGTAATAGGGCAGGCATATTTGGCCAACGTCATAAAATAAAGTTTCTTGAGATGGAGAGCGAGTTTTGGCGTCAACGAAAGAGCCAAAATATTGGAGGAAAAAGTCTATGAGGTTCTGGCGAAAACAAGGATGGGACTTTTTTTTTTGGCTCTTTTTCCTGCGAGAGAGTGTGTGTTGTGGATAAGTGAGATAGGCAAATATAGTTGACCTGGAAATTAATGCCTCCACATGGTGTCCCGAATGGTACCTCCATGTCCTTTCCAAAAGACTGTTTCTCATGTGCGACCGGATCCTACATCTACTTATACGGAATCAAGTAACAATTCCTGGACCTATAGAGAGTTCTCCCGACCACTCAAGGTGAATGCTGTCCCCTTAATTTATATATTTTTTAAATTAAATTAATTACGAAAAACTCTATTACTTATATTTCCATCATTAAACTAAAAAATATATTATTGGAGAGAATGATATTTATTTGGCTCCATTATGGAGTTTTAGAAGAGTGTTATAAGGTTTACATGTATCTCTCATGATGTCCTTCCCAAAAGATTGGCCTCTTTCCATTCCCAGGAGTTTGTTAGCATTTTTGGCAACCATTGAGGGTGGAAGTTGCCCTCAAATTCAATAATCTAGGAGATGTACATGTGGCAACTTTCAATTAGGATTTGGAACCAATAATTATGGGGCATCCACGTGCATGTCTAGCATATCCGACCCAACTTTTATAAATATTTTTTTTTAAATGAACCCATATGTCTTACACAAGATCATTCGAATGGCAGGCAATCAATCTAAGGCCAGATGACCCACTGTAACGGTATCTCTACTGGTTTTGATGAAGCTAAATAAACAGTTGCCACATGTACGGTCGCGATGGGAAAAAGAAAGATGACATCCATGTGATGAATGAATGCAAGAGCAGGGTGGGGATTAGCAGCTGTTCATTGTTGAGACAAAATGGCAGAAGACAAAAGGCAAGGTCGAGGAAGAGAGAAAAAAGCACGAGTGAAGATTGAAGAAACACCTCCCATTCCTCTTCTACTTTCTATTCACGGGATTTGAAATAATGGACGTGTGCCCCGTTTTGCTAAGATCGTACACAGTGCCTTGCTGTAATGCATGTGAAGGAGTTGTGGCTCCATCTCCTTTCCTCCTCAGTACCATCATCCTCTTCTTCTCTCTCACAAGAATTATTATTATTGGTCCATTCCTCTTTATCTCTCTTTCTCCCCATTACTATTGAGACCCATTTCTCATGTGGTCCAGGCAGTTGAAAAAAAAAGAGAAGTGTTTGTCAATCGCAATTGATTGTGGTTCTTAGTGAGGTCTCGACGGTCTGGATCACCAAATCAAGGGCCCCACATGTAAGACACAGGGTTTAAGGATAAGGTGCAGACACTGGGGGTGCAAGATCTTATAATCCCACCCACCAGCTAACACCCACCAAAGTCTTCCACACCACCAGCATTCCATGTGGCTTTGATATATAAATATTTTGCAAGTCAGCACGTGGCATACTTTTGAAGCAATCAAGATCCTCCAATTATAGGACCTGATTAGGGACAAACAAGCTGCTTGGATAATCTTAACGTTTGGGCTTTTGACCTTTGAGTTTGGTCCGATGACCAAATGGCAAGGATGGTTATGATTTATGCAACAAAGAGGCCCACCAATTATAATTATTATTTTATTATTTGTACCCAGCCAATACATGCACGGCTGGGACCCATGAGGGGCCGTGGTCATGGTAAAAAAAGTCTACTCCTGTTAAAAGAAATCTAAGTTATTGGGAATCCAGAGACGATAGCTGGGTGAGACGCAGTGTACCTGACCTATTGGGCAACCCGTCAGTTCTCAGGTCCACCAATTATTGAAAGTCTATTATGCTTTACAATTTCTTTGTCCTTTGTTCCATAAAATAGGACATGCAGGGGAGATTGAGTCTACAAGATATGGAAAAGCTCTTAGATCAATCATCTATCCTTATCATGAATGTAACGTCAATTATCTCGTCTAACCCATAAAATGAGGAGTTGGAATAAGAAATTATGCCTGCAGTTCATTTGGTTGTCTCATAGCACAAGATGAAGCACCAGTTGACCTTTTCTTCCATTTGTCTCGAGTCTTTTGAATACAAGGGCCTAACCCAACTGGCAAATTTGATTCATGCATGGCAAAAACTGGGGCTGAGGAAAATCAGAGTAAAGACAAAAGAAGGGTTGGGATTTGGTGCGGTTTGATTGCTCCCTTTCTTGTCGCTCATTTCTTTCATTTTACAACTTCTGACTAAATAAAGGAAGCTCCCGTTTATGTTTCACCTTATTTCATGTCGTATTGAGTGAGTAGTCAGAAGCCGGAAATCCCATTTCGTCTAAATCTCATTTCATGTCCTGCTGAAGGGAAACCCCATTAATACCACCATATTTCATATCCTATTGAAGTATAACTCAAAAGGAGGCAGAACACTCATTTGCAATTTCAATCTCAACAAGACTGATGAGAATGGATGAAGAAGAGTCATTGCCTTTGGAATGCAGCAGTGGGTCTGAATCTGGTTGGACAATGTACTTGGACCAGTCCTTTGGAAGACCCACCTCTCTTTCTGCAAAGGGAGCTGGCTTACATGGTAGATTTGTAGGAGAAGAAGAAGAGGAGGAGGAGGAGGATTTGTCTATGATTTCTGATGCTTCTTCTGGTCCACCGCAGTTCCATGAAGAGGAAGACAACTGTTATGACAATGGGTGCTTCTGTTCTGCTTCATCAACTGCATTGGTAACGAAGATTAGCAAGAGAAGTAGGGCTGAAGCAAAGGAAAAAACAGAAGACTCTTCCTATCTTGATGACACTGCTAGCTCTCATGTCTTCCTCTTTTCCAAGGCAAGTGCATAGAAAAACCAACAAAAATAATAGTAATAGGAAGGATTCTGTTCCTGTTTCTAGTACTGGTTCTCTCTTCCATCTATTCATTAATATTGGTAGTTGTTTTCTTTTGGGTTGTTGGTATTTCTACAGAATAGTTCGGAAGTCACCAACAACCAATTATCAATGGAGGATGCCTTCGACTTCTCAGTTGGCTTCTCTGCAACCCATTTCAATGTAACTCTCTTTCTTCCTTTTCCTGGGCTTATATTTATTTTCCTTTCTCGTCATCTCTTTCTTTTGGAACTGATACTAACATGTTCACTACTCTGCTTTGCAGAAGTACTCTAATATTGTACAAAGTTCATCGATTCCTGTGCAACCAACTTCAGCAAAACCAGTTGAGTAACATTAGGATTTGATAGCTTAAAAGTTGAAGGTTCAAAAATAGGGAATGATTTTTTTAGTGTCTGCTTTGTAATGCTTATCTATTTATTTATTTTTTATTGCACAGGTATGCAGGGAAGAAGGCAGGAGAAACAAGATTTGCTGATAATTTTTTTATTTCTTCTAAATCCATCGTTTTGTACGAATCAAGATCTCTAAAAGGATCTCGGGCTTTTCTTTTAATCTTGTCTAAGCAATGGGAAACAAAGCAAGAGAAGAAATAAAATCTTTTTTAATTGCATTGCTGTCATGAATGGCTGTCACAAATGAGACTTTTGGGGCTTTGCACAGTAACATATACCCAAGTACTTCCCACTTACGGAAGTAAACAATGCTCTATTTTCCACTTCACTTTCTCTTACTAAATTACCATACACATAAATGTGTATAATGTACTGCTGCACTAGTTCACTTCCTGCCCAAAATCATAACGATGTTGCATACCAGCTGGTTCACTGTGCAAAGAGGAATTACACGACAGTGTCCTGATCTTCAGGGAATGTACAATTCATGCTCCCAACATGTGGGTAGATGCAGACCCATGATGGTGTGTTGCCTACTGTACATGGAAATGATAAAAAAATTTATTGAGCCAGATTCTCTATCCTTTGCTACAAGCATGTTTTGGGCAATAAAGAAATTGTGAAGATAGTGAAATTTCTTAGAAGTAAAAAGGAGTTAAAAAAAAAACTCGTAGAAAATGTCAACAGACACTGGACAAATGCGGCCTTCAAATTAGAAAAGATGAAAAGCTTAAGTTTTTGGTCATAGACTCATAGGTATGAGGGTTGCAAAATTTGAGTTGATCATGTTCTTGTTATAAGTTTCCTTTATAAAGAATTAGCACCTTATAATTACATCAGAAATAAATCCCCATAGGCTCGATGGAATGAGGATGGAGAAGCTGCGGGGTATGAAAATTTTGTATGCAAAATGCCTCTGTTTTTTAAGATTTCTATTAGATTCGCTGACAGAGATGATTTGAATCTACTTTTAAAGTGGCGTTAAACTTAACATGATATGATATAAAAAGAGAAAGACATGCGAATTTTTATTTTTATTTTTTTCAATACTCTTTACCATACTCTTGTGATCCTCTTTTTGGCTATGTTTGTTGGGCTAATGGTGAAGCGCGCGGAGATACTTTAACTCAAGGCCCAGGTGAAACCAAGGTGCCAACACTCAAGTATTAGTGTGTGGGCGACTTTTGTGGCATTAATTATACTTCATCTTCCAGCTTCCAACATATTGCCCCTTTTCATGTGACTCTTCCCACATTGTAGGCTTACTCTTTCCACTCGTGTAGGCTTCATTAGATTCCGGCCTCCTCAGCTATGTATCCAAAAAGCAGGAGCAAAAAAAATGAAAACCATACTTCATTATTCGGCTTTTATTTTATCCCGTAATTTCAAATCTAATCGCACCACACTTGTACTCCAAATCCTAATTCTATTGCAAGCCTATTTTCCAAACTAAAATGGTATATTCTATTTTTGTAAAATCTAAAGAATGTTAAAAAACTATCAAGTATAAGATTTGTAATTTGAAAATTTTGTTTTCCACTACAAAACAGTTTGGGGTTCTGCACGTTAAACTTTAAAAGTCCCATCTCCATCTGACCAATTCATTAAACAGGCTCGACACCCAGAACAAGTGCCAACATGGTTCAACCTGACCTAGCCCCGTACTCTGTGTAAGCATTAGTCTTCTCCCTTTCTTTCTTTATCTTTTATACAGATATATATATCATAACAAGTGAGCATAAGCCTATACACTCCGTCCACACCTTCCCATTATTAGGATAATCTCAGGCAGGCCGTATAACCAGACCACATAATCCTTATGCATAAACAGTTTTCACATGAATAAAGCTCATTATCCAACCCAAATTGTCATGCTGTATGTCATGAATATAAAGAATCTCTAATGTACTATGTATGGGGAATCACTATAAATTTATCAGTAAGGCCCACCTTTGCAATCCAAACCACTTTTGCCTCTATCTTTAATTGTTATTACATCAAGGAAACTTTCAGTGTACTTGTATTTATGCTCACTGTCAGTTTTATCATTGTCTAAATATGTGATTAAAATAAAAAAGAAGTATTTGAACTATATGTTTAGATGTGATAAATATGATGACATGCATAAATCTGATTGGTGTAAGTTTTCTTGATAAAAAACCAAGGTGAAGCGGATTTTTTATTGCAACGATGAACTCTGCTAATCGGTTTTGTAGCAATGGGCTTAGTGAAACTCTTCTTTGGATGGAGGGATCGGCAGTGATGAATTTTTTCTAAATTTTACGGTTAGTCAAAAGAGATTTTAGTAAAAGCAAAAAATATAGGAGCATTTTTTTTCAGATTTTGTGGAAATATAGGGCCCATAAAATTAGAACACTCTACTAAAAATGTATGTATGATACATGTAAATTCAAACCCATGCATACGTGGATGAGATCACCTACCATAAGTTAAGCCATACCCCAATGACATGAATTGTGGTTATGATCAGAGGAAATAATTTTACTTCGTCGAAATGGTACATTACTTAGACTTATATCCTGTGTGTTTCCCACACACTTTCAATGAGTCCATTGTGGAGCCCACCTATTGGTAGTTTCAACCGTTCAAAGTGAGTGTCATCCCTTAGTGATGTAGTGCTCAAATTGTGCTCTAACAGGAATTGATCACACCATTAAATTGAACATACGATTGATAATATGATTAATAATGTGTATAGTGCTGACATGTTATTAATCATGCCTTCAATCTAATGGGAAGACCCACTCATTTTTTAAGAATTCATATTCACAACAGGTGGGATCCACTCATCCACATTGGAGATCCACAGTAAAGTACCCAGAATCGTCTGTTCGTTTTTGGTAGATTTCGGTTCAAGAAAGACCTCTATGTCTTTATGAGGGCTTAGACAAGGTCTTCATAGTTGATACAAGTTTACTATTTTATATTTTTAAATTTATTGAGGAGAGACTGATAGAATAAGGTGTGATGGGCAGTCAGGACAAAATGCAGAGATAGGAGGGAAGTTAACGTGGACTATCTGAAGGGCTTTTACGTCTAAGATCCTGCCTCACAGGTCACATCTTTCAGACCCAAAATAATGTTGGCCAAATTCCATCCTTTCATTTGTTTGCTCTGTGGTTACATCACAAACACCATAATTCATGTATTATTATTATTCATTTGTTTTGTTTGCTCTGTTGTTACTTTCCAGACAGTCTGCAACGAGAGTCCAGAGTCCAGGACCCTGGTAGTTTTTGTCCGATGTATGAAGTACTGGGAATTTGTGATTTTTACTGACAATCTCTCTTCAATTATGCACTCCCCGCAATTATTAATAAAGTCCATCAATGCAAAGAAAGCAGGTATATTGGTACGGTAAAAGTAGTAAGTATTGAGGACAAAAAGAGGATCATTTAAACTGATTTTCTTCGATTTTATCGAACTTCTTTTTCAACCAGCAACGTTATCATCGCGTGTTTAGATGTATAAGTAAATTAAAGTAAAATGAAATAAAACATCAAATTAAGAGATAATAAAATATAAGAAATTATGATCGTATTTTATTTTTAGTTGTTTGGTGTAAAATTCTTTTGACTTTTTATATAGAAAGGTTGAGTTTTTTTGTCTTTTAGTGGAAAAAAGGACGTTACTTTCTTAATTTTTTTTTTAAAAAAATTGTGGGAATTTTGAAGATATATACTTTTGATACGACCCATTATCTTTTCTTGTTTGGATTTACTTTACTTTAACTTAACTAGTCGATTGTCAAATACGCATTCTCTTTAAAAAATTAAGAGTCTTGTGTCTTAGGAGACCAAGAATTAGAGAATAGATAGACTCTTATAGGAGTGTATTTGCCAAATTCTGCCTTAGGCTTTTAAGGTAAAATTTTGTTGACCCAGGAAGGTCGCAATTAAAGATGAGAGGAGTCTATATGAAGAAGCTTGGGAATGTGGGGATATGTCTTTTTCACCATTTGCAAACTTGTGACAATGCATCCACAATACAACATATATACTTCCATCAGGAATTCTCACTGATCGGACAGTCTTACCACACGAGTGAATTCCAACTCAATTCATTTCATCCTAGTCCCCAATTTAGATCAACTGATAACCCATCAACCTGAATTGGATTTGGGTTGATCGCAAGTGGGCCCCAATTTTAGCACCCAAGCCGTACGAGGCGCCACAGTGTTGGGTTGTGGTCCTGTGGAAGACACATCTTGATCTGGCCCTGCATCATATATTAAAAACTAAGAAACAGTAGACAAAAGTCCTGCCCAGCTGCACCCCATCATGTTGGATGATAACCTTGAAAGGGTATGGGAATCAATACCTGTTGATTCCAACCACCCCAATCCCTCTCACTTGATTGAATCCCTTTGAGAAGAAAATGGGTGGGCTTGTCTCTCAATCGTCTTTTTCCTCATTCTTCTATGCATTCCGACTTGGATTTGTTCCCACATGCCATGACATCATGGTTCTCCTCTCAATTTAAGAAAGGGAAATGGTGGTTTTTATTTTATTTAAGGGAAATGGTGATTCTCACCCATTTTTTTTCACAGTTACACCCCCACGGGTGACATTTTGTGATGAGTGGAGGCCTTAGGAAAAGGAGATCAGCATGCATCAAGAAGGAAGAGTGATGGCAGCACTCATAAAGAAATGGACTGTCCTTTCCATTTTTATCTTCTTTTCTAAGCAGAGGATTATATGATCACTATATCCTTTTTCAGAGTTTTTTTTTTTTTTTTTTTTTTAATACCCCACTCAAGTAAGAAGGGAGCCTACAAGTAAGCGTAGGAAGAGTGGCATACCTACCTAAGTATCTACCTCTAGGTAGTTAGGTGACATCCCAGTGCCAACCATTGTATCTTTTAAAGACTTTCTTTGATACTTCCGAAATTCCCAACTCAATGTAGGTATGAGAGATGTGTTTTTCTATATATAAAGGAAGATTACACTCCTATGCGTGTCTATGCCTTGTGTATGAAGAAGGAAGTATGAGAGATTACATGTGTACAATGATTACATACTAAAATAGATGGATATTTTTCATCCCATGAGCTGTATCATGACGAGGCTGATATCTTTGAATAATTGTCATCTTTGACTGCATGTGGTAAGGATTGAGAATGAGAATAGTTAGGAGAATAATCTGGTGATCGATCTCTATCCTTATCTTTGGCTGTATTTGAAGATATAGCATGTGGGCCCTGATTATGAGATGGTACGTTTACACCTTTTAGGGAGTTTGAAGTAGTAATTTTCTATGAGGTAGAATAGTTGCTGAAAGATGCTAATGAAGCATCTATGAGTTTGGTTGCCTTGCACCAGCACCCGCAGGCTGTAGTCAGTAGACCTTTCTGTAACTCCTTTTTTGCTCTCTTTTGACTCGGTACACATTTTCTTCCTTTTCTTTGCAAAAAGTTCAAAAAAAAAAAAAAAAAACAAAAGAAAAGAAAAGAAAAATGGAGTGATATTTTTTTTTACAATTTCCAGAATCCACAGATCTCAGGCCTTGTGCTTCAAAACTTATGTTTTCATTGTTTTTGGAGAGAAAGTGAAGGCGTGCACAACACCCTTTTTCAAGAGAAAAATAAATCACTTGCCGAGTTCATTTGTATATGGGCGCTTCTAACTGCTCTCGTGTTTTGGTTTGTAAATCTCTTCTTTGTTTAGGAAGAAGGATAACGAGAGTTCCACATTAGATGTGGAAGACTTGTTCGAAACTACTTTTTATTATTCTCCTCTTTTGTAATGGTATTTGGCTTAAATGTAAATATGACTCTGATGACCACACACGTGTGTTTGGCAAGTGGGCTGCACTCCGCCCTCCGCCCTCATAATTAACAATCCTTGCATGACCTTTTAACCAAAAAAAAGTTCCTTACATAAAAGTTTTGGATTTTGCTTCTATAGCTGTCCTAAGACTTGACATTTCCGGTTCAATCGTTTAGGACTTATTTGGATGTCTACAGAATAAAATATTTACAGATTTAAATATTGCAAGAATAAAATAGTATAGAATACAATAATATAATATTATAATAATATAATATTTTTTATGTTTGGCAATTTTTGAAGAATATTACAGATTTTAAATTGAGCAATTTGGAAGGTGTTATGATTAAAGTAAATTACATTATAAGAATATTTTTTTATTAAATATTTTAATTTATATGTAATTGATCACATCTAGATAAAAAAAGTAATGTGGTAAAGTAAATTTTAACTTTCATGTTTTTACCATAAGTTACTTTTCTTTTATCACATAAAACCATGGTAAAGTATAGTAAAGTAAAGTAAATAAAAAAAATAACTACGTACTTTATAACTCTCTCTCTCTCTCCCAGTTTATTTTACCACATACTTCATCTGAGCTTACTTTACCTTACATTTAACCATGATATGACATCAATCTTTATTTACTTTACCACACCTATAAACAAGTCATTTTTTATTTACCATATAAAACTACGATAAAATGTGATAAAATAAAGTAAAGAAAAGAAACTACTTTACCATTCATTCTCACTTTACTTCACCTTGTACTTTATCTCACATTTACTTTACCACACCTTTACTGTCTTGTGAGATTTACTTTTACTTTAGTTTACCATATATGTAATCATATACATTATAATGGATTTGGTGAACTAAAATCTTTACTTTACTGTGCCACTTTGTAATAATCATTTTAAAAGATTCTTATCTTGTAAAAAGTTTTCTACAGAGGGGAACTGTAGGAGAGAATATTGAGCTTTTTGAAAGAAAAGAATGTTTTCTTCAATTTTTTCTTGAGTTACCAAACGCACAAGATTTTCTTCTTTAAAAAATGAAAGATTATATTTTATAAAATATTATTTTCTTGTGTTTTCTTGTGCATCCAAACAGGCCCTTAAGTTTACCAAATTCTCTTAAAATTGTTTGTACAATATCCTAGGGCCATTTGATATCGTACATACAGCACTATGAGATATCTTAAGATTGTGCAATATCACACATATTGCACTATAAGATATAATAGGATATTATACTTTTGATTGCATGAACAACCTGTGAAAAATATTTAAACTTCAACCATTCAAAGGTAAATGTGTAGTCTAACTGTAGCCGTATAGTCAAAATCCAAGGCAAATGTCTAGTCTAAAAGTTTCAGTCATACATATTGTTTCAACGGTCACCATCACCATTGTGTCAGATATAGCAGCCATGATCATAAAATAAATATAAAATACAAAAAATATTTTGTGTATAATATTTGTGCATAAAATGTCTTTCATCTTTGAGTTTAAAATATTTTTAATTTTTAGAGTTAGTTAAAAAATAGATTTTGAAATTTAAAAAAAATAACCGAAATGGATTCAACATAATTTTATGGAAAGTTACATCAGCCAGATTAGGTACTGATGCTGGTCCAGAAAATTTCAGAGACCTAACCCGTGTTTCTGAAAAATGATTACAGCCCTTAAGGCCCAGGCCACTGGGCCATTGCATTGAAAAACCCCTAATCAAAGCACTTGTTTGATCAGCATTCTGCACAGTAGTGATTTAGACATATACTGCATTATTTTGCATTGGCACCGTTGGCAACATTTGACCTTTTAATTGTACAAACGTCAGACCAGCAGATGGAAGGTTTATGAGAAAAAAAACTTAAAATTTTCTTTAGCATAGTAGGGTTTTTGTGAAAGTCACAACCTGGGCTGTGTGGCCCAACTGAGCTCATGCCAATCAGCCGTTAGAAGGGAGATCAAAGGTATTATGAAAGGGTTAGGTGCAGGCCCCGCATGGACTGGATCTTTTGGAGATAACCATTTGTTCGAGGGACCAAGATTTAATGGATTACAGCCAAGGATTTTGTTTTTAAAGAAAAAGCAACTTCAGTTACATATATGGTACCCCGCCCTTACGGTGAGGGAATGAGACCTCGGGTGAGGAAGGTCAACCTCGAATAAGATGAGATAGCCTTCGGGTGAGCAAAGGCGGCATGCCAAGAGTCGGGAGGATTTTCGAGTCTTGGCAAGTTCGATTGTAAAAGTTGAAAAGGGGAAAACTCTAGATAAACAAGTAGGAAAAGAGACCTCTTACCACTAAGGTTAGACCGTGATTTCTTTTATCAATCATACATTAAAACTCCAGAGAAGCTTCAAATCCTTGGGCCCATGAGGTTCCAAATTATCAGAACGATTAATTGGGAGAGTCAAGTGGTTCCTGTAGATGAGGAAATCGAGGTAGCAATAGTCAATCAACTGGCCCCTGACGCAGACAGATTTCAGAGATGTTTTTATTTGGACAAAGTAGGTGCAATACAACTTGGCTCGACATACTGTGCCCAAAAAAAACCAACAAAGAAGTCAAGCCTAAGTCAGTGGATACTTCTCACGCAATTTGGCTTGCAAGAGTTTTGAAGATTTTGGGTCAAGTCACAAAAGGAGAGAAAAGATTCTGGACAGCAAACAAGGAGTGTCAATCACCTCAGTCCTGAAAGCAAGGGATAAAGACTAAGCAAATGTTATTTGCAAGATCAAACCTAAGAATCTAGTATCAAGATTTTTCTTTTGTCCTTTTCTTTTTTATGTTGTCCCAACCCCGCCAAGCTCTTGAGAAAGCCCACACAAGTGGAAAAAATGGCATACTCACGAATTGAATCCTAAACAGTCGGGTGACACGGAGGGTGACAATCAGGTGACACGGAGGGTTGCCAACTGCAACTCCTTATTGTCTAGAATCAAGAATTAGACCCATGTCAAGCAATATCATCTCTCAATATCAAGCAGAGTTTCTGCCAAACAGAGGCATGAGATTCAACATAACGGAGAAAAAAAAAAGCATGATTGTGCTAAAGCTTGATCTTCTAATAAACAAAGAATATCGTTTTACATAGTTTCAACAAAATCTCCAAAATGCCAGAAACTGGATTTAGGGTTTGGTGTTTAACGCACTTGAGACTAATAACAAGGGTTACTGGTGAAAGAGTGCTGGGAGAAGAGGAAGAACACTGACAAAGGTTGCTAGTGAAAGAGTGCTGGGAGAAGAAGACCGCTCTAGCACCTTTTAGGTGAAGCAGTAGGGAAAGACAAGTCATGATTTTATTTTGGTAACAAAGACGTCATAATGTGAATAAATGATGCCAAAGGTGAAAGAAACAGTACAGAGGAATTGTAAGACTGCTTCTAAAAACAGTTAAAATTGAAGAAATAAACGTAAATTTTCAAAAATAACCATCATTCATCTCCCCTAAAGAAAAATGAATCGCAAGAAGGTACAAAATGAATACTCAGCCACCACCTTAGTAATTTAAACAATATAAGCTAACAAAATAAATACTCAGCCACCAACCTAGTAATTTAAACCATTGGAAAGTACCCCTCAACTTATATTCTTCACTTCTTTAATAATCACATCTAACGCTCATTTGAGCATAAATTCCTGTTTATTCCACAATAGACCCTTAGTATTGCCACAAATTAGAACTCTTCTGGCCGACTGCATATTGGTGTGAGAAGGCTTTGTTGCTGACCAAAAGCCCTGCTTATAGTGGAATCATGGTTTAAAAATCGGTCGGTACTCATCATTTTTCTTCAGGAAACCAATAGAGCATAACGTGACATATAACCAACACCGACTTTGGCCCATCTTTATCGTTGCAGCCACTTTCACTCTCTTATTATCCCATGAGCCTACTTGGTCCCATCTTTATCAAAATAGTTACTTTCACACTCTTATCATCCCATGATTTGGCACTAGGCCCATTTAACACTTTTCATACCTCTACTCACTGTTGAATTGAATTTATTTATTTTTTTAAACTATCATTGGAAGACCATTAAATTTTATAAGACTGTTAAATCAAGAAATAGGATAATCTAATGAATTGATTTTTCTAACCAACCCTTGTCCGTAAAGAGACCTTTCCATCTACTCAACCCCAACTAATAGGCACGGATCTAAATGAACCTCAAAGAGATGAGAAGATTCTACTTAGTAGGTAAAAATTCTCTCACCAATATAGACTATACTATTTTCTTTTCTTTTAAAATAAAATCACTTCAATCTGTTGATACTCCACCCTGCATCACCCATATGGATGATTTCTCCTATGCATAAATTAATTTACGGAAATATGGTCAATGGAATCCCAAGAGATTATCAATCCGGAGAGAGGGCAATGAAGGGTGATCCCCCGGGCAGTTCATAGAAAGAAGGCTGACTTCTCCTCATCTCAACCCAAATCAGTTGAGCCTCAAACATTAGCCACCATACTATTTTTAGAAGTAGATTCATTTAAAAATATAAAGGTAATCTCTGATTTCTATAGAAAGGAGCACAACATTTAGTCAGAACAGAGAACCCTGCATTTCTGCTGGTTATCTCCTTACGCTACCATAGGGCTAAAAGCATGCTGGGAAATACAAATGAAGCTGAAAAAAATGAGATGCTTGAGAGTCAACCTCTAGCTTCAGAAATTAAAAATCAAGATTGGGATATAGTCTATCAGCTTCTAGGGAAAGCACGACTAAATTCATTATTTATTTGACAGAAAAAATGGAATTCACATCAGCTAATGAAATGAAATGAACTCCCACAAAATTCACATCTTTCAAACATGTGATATACTTTGTCCCCAGTTGTTCAGCTAGTTAGGGAAATGAGAGTGTGTGCGTGCGCGCGCCGCCAAGTGGGTGAGTTTTAGTTCCCTTTGTAGCAAACAAAAAAAAAAAAAAAGAGTAAATCGCAACGTCAAAGCTTTTCGACACACCCGTGCGTTGCACTTTTCAAATAACAATTCCTTGACTATAAATTTAGTGATCACATTAGAAGTACATCAAGCAACAAAAAGAAAGCTACTTAAAATAAGAAAATTAAGAATGTAAATAAAATTATCATTTAATATTTTACACAAACCTCAGGTGACATTCAAGACAACAAAAAAAGAGGGGAGATGCCATGGCCAAAACTGGACTCCCTTGTTGTAGATGACCACCAACTAGGTCCCATAAATATGTCTGTGTACTGGAGCATCGAAAGTCTGAACTACTTCCAACCATGGCTTCTCTATGATTAGAAGTGATTCCTCTGACAGATGTCCAACAAATAAAACAGGATCTTTAAAAGCGCTGATATCAAAATTCTTCTTACCATTGAGCTGGGGTTCTTGAGAAGAATCTTTCCACTTCCGCTTCAAATTAGGCTTCCTGGAAGAATCAAATGACTTATTTGATGATGGATCTACACCGTTTGGAAAGCTCTCATTTTCTTCATCTACCGGCATGCCAAAGTCAATCAAGCACATAGCCCTGCAGGTAGAAAAACATGTGATATCAAAGGAATATACCCCTTGATCAGAATACCTAAATAAACCATATGCAAATTCTGGCGCATCAAAGTCAGGTTTCGGACATGGCAAATAGGACTACTGTGGAGTCCATGTTATTCACCACCTCATTCAGATAGTGGAACGGAAACTAAACAATGAAGAAGTATGCTCCCTGGTCCCCCAAAACCAAAGAGAAGAAAAAAAAAATTCCATGTGTTATATTCGCATTATACATGCATACCCATTGACACTCCAAATGAAAAGGAAAAGAATTCTCAGCAATGGTTGCTATGACTATTGATGATGATAATATATATATATATATATATTTTGAATGGTCAGGATTATTGTTCTTATATTTTAATAGCATTTTGTAAGGGACAAAGCTTCAATGACGATGATATTTGTACTAAAATTTGTATACTATTTAATGTAGCTTGGTTATACATCTATCTTATTGATATTTCTTTTATACAAATAAATGAAATTTTAAACTAAATTTGCATGGATAGAGTGGCATCTTGGGATTTTTGAAGTGACTACACCAGAGCACCTTGGATCTGTGCCCATGCTATAGAGGCCATTTGCTAAGATAAATTGGACTAGGTGTAATTTGTATCCAGAAGGACGCTTGGTGACACACAAACTGTAATGACCTCCCCATTCTGAAAAAATTAATGAATGCTTAATATACTAAACCAGAAATGAAAATGGCATCCCAACAATCCACATACTTGACCAAATGTTCGTACCAATTTCTTACAACTGTAAAGCAATCAAGTTAAGCTGAGTGTACCTGGCACTATAGATAATGACTGAATTTGAATTGGAGGATGGTGGAAAGGAGAGTCCTATTATCTCGCCAGGAAACTCTTGAAACCTTCTAGGCAGAATGGAAGTATGTTGCTTTGACCATTTGCCCAATTGTTTGGCCTCCACATCAAACACATAGACCTGGTTTGAAGATGTTGTGATGATGAGCACATTGCTGTTTGTGGGAGGGAAACCCCCAGCAGTAACTGAGGCCCCATTCAATCTGGATATAAACCAATGCTGCCTGTTGATCAAAATAAAAAATGACACTGCAAATTAAGCAAGGATAAATAACGTAAATGAGATTTGATGTGAGATGGTGAAAACAAATGGTAAATACTTGCAAACATATGCATGCCACCTGCAATGAAGTCACACATTGAGGAAGTGAGAAACCAGGCACTAAGAACCAGAATTTCTAACCAATATAAAAAGCATAGAAATTATGTAAGACAACACAATCTACTCGGTAAATAGAAATCAACTTTGATGTCAATAAAATGTGATATCATAGGTAATGAACTTCCAAACCAATGATTTATATTGCTTGTTTGAAATGGAATAATGTATAGTGCCTTGAAAACCAATCTGAGCAACAATAGTGCGAAGGGACCTCAGGTGGTTGTGATTGTTGATATAAATTGTTATGACATTCACTAACTGCTCGAGCTTTTGGTGTTACTGGTTATTAACATGGTATCAAAGCTAGAGGTCACGAGTTCGAAACCCCTGTGAGGCATGTCACCTCCATTTATTTGTCTAATCTGTCCGTTTTGTTTGTTGGGTTTCAAATTCGATCAGCTTCCCATTCAAGCGGGGGTGTTGATATAAATTGTTATGCCGTTCACTAACAGCTCAAGCTTTTGGTGTTACTCATTGATAACAAAGATCATGCACGTCTACCACAAAATTTCTTTATGGGATAATGGTAGTGTACCATTTATGCCTACATAGTATTATAATTTACATGCGACATTATATATACATTTAGTTCTCAATTTGATGTAGAACGGGCTATCACTCCACCGCTGGTCCCACCCAACATAGTTTTAAGGATATTCATTTTTTAGTAGTTTCCTAATTTTATTGTAATTAGGATTTGCATGCTTACTTATTTGGTTCCTTAGTTTAATTAGGATAGTTTCTATTATTAGATTGGATTTTCTTAGGCCCTAATTTTACTTTGCCTATATATATTGCATTGTAGAGATGATAATATGAGATTTGGAGTTAGAATAAATTTTGGGATTTTCCTTGGAGAGGTGCTCCTCAAGTTAGAAATCTCTGCGGAGATAATTTGAGGTGTCTGTTGACACGTGCTTCGGCATCCACACAAGCCCTAACCCAAGGCTGCATCACAATTGTGAAAAATTCCTTCTATGAAACCCAAAGGCCCTGTTCTGTATTTAGATCTATCTAACGAACGCCTTCATCTTAGATAACTCCCACCCTGGATGTCCGTAACTAGGATTTTTGTGCACCCGACAACCACATCCCAGAAAATTCCAGATAAGTGCAACCTCCTCCTGACCAGGTTGCACTTATAGTTATAACAGACTTATCCCTCAATATAGTAACCCTACTATCTCCACAGCTACAAGCCCAGTCCATAGCATTTCCTAGCAAAAGGCTGCATCACCAGGGCACCATACTTGCACACTAAAGCTCAGCCTACCCCTTGCTCTAGCCCAATCATGACCATGATGGAATGTTTGCCTAACTGTTAGGTACAGGCCAAGGGCACTAAGGATCATGGTACAAGCCAAAGCAAAGAGTGTTCAGCTCAATAATCAAAATAGCGGTTACGGTGGGCGTAGTAGACAGTAGTCAAAACGCTACGTAACGGGCAATGCATAGCAGCTGCAGCGATACGTAGCGGTGGTGCGAATTTCTTAAGTGGTTAAAATTTTTTTGAATCTTGTATAAAAGTCAATCTTGTGTTTTTTTAGCGATGTGAAATCATATAAGGCTAGAGACAACTTTAGGAAAGACTTTTGAGGAGAAGAAATAGGAAAAACAATGTTTAGAATTAAAACAGAATGAAATCAGTAGGTTTTAAACCATAGCGCCGCTATTTTCAAAATAACGTAGTGGTCTCGACTGCTTCGGCCGATAATGAGAGGCCACTATTTTGAACCATGGTTCAGCCTGAACCATGTCTAGGAGCCAAAAGATGAGGAGAATGATGAGAAAAGTGTCATACAAGCATGCATCTGAAACTACCAGGTCCTGCAGAGCATTCTTCAACAGCAATAAGTTTAATTAATAACAGGATCGAATAGTAAAGTTGATATTTGAATATCAGGGTTACTATTGGATAAATTGATGGACTAAGAAAGGGGAGGGATTGAGGGGACGCTGGGTTTGTTTGGCAATCCCATAAACAGAACCAGATAAACACAAGCCATATGCGGCGAGACCCTGCCCCATTGCATCAGATATGCCATGAAAACCAGGTTTCCTCTAGTGTCTGGCATAATTTTTTGACTTGGCAGGGTCAGTCCTACCTAGCCTGAAAAACTACTGGCAATGAATTTATGGAGCCCAACCGAATACTCAACAAGTATTTCAGGCTAATCAACCCTCAAAGAAAAGCCACCCCGTGGATTCACTTGTTAAGAGAATGGCAATATCTAGATCATTAAATCCCATTACAACTTTTATCCCTGTGGATTCACGTGCTTAAGGGATTGGCAATATCTAGATCCTTAAATCCATTTACAAAACCCACCATATCAAAAAAAAAAAAAAAAAGGGTGAAAGAGCAAAAATAAGAACGCTAAAAAAACTGATTTCCTTTTGATTTCTGCATGAATAAACAAAATCCAATCAAAGACCATGACCAACACAAGATGGAGCCACAAACCGACAGTTACCGAAATAATAGAGGCGAGATCCAAGATAAAAATAGTGTGGATAGTCTATGCCATGGCATATCTTTACTATTCTTTTAGCAAAGTATCAACCAAAACATACACATACATTGATTGACACATCATTTATATGGGTTTCAACAAAAGACATTGTGACTCAAATCCTAATATTGCTTTTAAATGTCCTCATTAAATTAAAACTCTTCCTGGTCATAGACAACTAAATAAATCAAAATCAAAATTTCTTGGCAAGGTGGGATGTTCCTCTGTTGGAACATTAGGGCACTGGGATGTTAAAACCCATCCTATGTTTGTACAATGCGATAAGGGCATAAACAAGCCCAGCCATGCAGAGCATAGACCAGCTTGAGATTCGTCTGAACATTGCTTAAGCTGGTTGGACAATGCAAAACAAGCTTGAGCACAATTCAACCTCCTGTGTCATAAACTAACGATATACATATACTGGCAAATATTCATGTGCATCAACCTTGCACGGTCTTAACATGTGTGGTAACAAGTGGGGGGCACCTATGCACTGATCCAAATAGACCATCCATTAAAGCACCATTCGGTATGGAACATTTCACAAGCCAACACCAATGAGAAGGATGGCGGAGAAGAAATGGTCTATGCATGAATAAGGGATGCCTGTGGAAGGACTTTGAACAGTTTGGGTATCTGAAGGGTGGGCCACATGTCAAATCAGATGGCTAGCAACATAATACAGTTTGGTCATCAGAAATGTTCATTTCTCATGTCAACATCCGGATGTGGATCATGGCATTAGGCAACGAGGACATAAATGCATGTAGGTGTGACTTGAGTAGCTGTAAGTGCATATTAATCATGGGAAAATAGTTGTCTGATTATCAGCAGGTTACTTTCAAGATTTATCTATTTACTTCAGCATTACTTGGAAGTACATAAAATTACAAAAATTTACAATGATTACATCTGAACAAAATATTAAGTAACTGGATACTAAATTAAGAAATTAGAAAAACATAACATCAAGTGACACCCACGTAGAATGAAACATACCTATATATTTCCAGATTGAAAACATAGATATCACCAAAACAGTTGATAGCAGCTAACCACTGCCCATCTGAGCTAGTAAACATTCTTGTTATAGGAGGCTCATTGGGTGAAGAATTTATGTCATCATCTTTTCTGCAAGGTATAAAAGTGTGCAGCAGTTCTGTATTTTTCACATCGACAACCTGCCATGCCAGCAGAAGTGAAACAAATGAAAATGAGTTAACTTTCTACAACATAGTTTCAAACACTATCAAAATGCTAAAAAATGAAGTCCATGACTCCTGCTGGGTTTAAGGGTCCACTGCTTGCCATGTCCATTTTGAGCCCAAGTTAGCTGCATGGAAGGATGATCAAGACCATCGATATGATGGATATTTCAATCAGAATGATTACTAACATAAAGTGGCTTAACAGATTTCAGACAAGACATTTGCATAGCAGCATTTATCATGGTTGCATCAGTAGTAAATTTTATCCAGTTAACCATCAGCGTTAGGGCCTACAAAATGTACATTCAGGATCATATGAATGTTGTGCATATACCTGTCTTGATCAAGGAAAAGGACCTCAGGCTAGATAAAGCCTAATCCCCATGACATAATTACACAATAATCTCAAGTATCTCCAAGAGCTTTGTAAAATAAAATTTTCTAGTCAACTTGAAAACAGATAGGATTGAAAATCAGTTTTTTTTTTTTGGCATATTTCTCCATCATTCAAACTATGCCCAAACATGACTCGACTGGAGAGAGAATGTTTGAGTTTCAGACCACCACTCCGACAAAAGTCCAAGCAAAATACTGTAACCAATGCTAAAGGGATTGAAGAGCTTACATATATCTTTCTATCATGCCCAGCAACCATCAAGCGAGAGGAGTCAACACTGAAAATCATACAATGGGAATATGGTAGCTTATGAGGCAGTTGCCTTTTATGGACCAACCACCCACTCTTCCCAATTCCATGCCTCAATTCAAACAGACTGGGTCTTACATGATCAGAGTAGCCAAACAACAACCCACTACTAGATATAGTGCTGCAAATGATCGTTCGAGATGCCTTGGTTTTAACTCTAGCCAGCAATCTTGTAGTTGCAGTCCTTGAAATTCCTGAAGCCAAATCCCTCTTTAACTGAACAGGCAAGATATCCAAAGAGCTGGGGTATTGAAAGAGAATCACAGAAGCCCCGTCTATGGCTGAATTACGCACCAGCTGTATGGGCACTCTCTGAGGTGCAGGACAGATATCGTGTGGAGCGAACTTAGTGAATTCCTTGGCAGAATAAGCAAAAAGCTTGGTATCATCACCAGCTGAGATAAGCATGGGGACACCCAAATGTGCCCACTTATGATAACTGAAAGTGGAAGGTTTCTCACGAGAACGAATCCTAGTTACTTTTTCACTAGGCAATGGATCTGTCAAATATAAAAAATAAAGAAAGTTAAAATAAAAAAGGCAAGAAAAGAGGCAACACATTATATTCAATCGAGAGAAAAACCTCTTTTTTGCATCGGTAACTTGTTTTCCTGTTCAACCATCAAGTACAGTTGAGGCACACCCTTTGGTAACCTAAGCTGCCATGTGGTGTATCCCATTATGGTGTGATCAATGCTGCAGTGTCTAAAAATGACCCAACATATCCAATTGGAGGCTTGTAAATAGACAACTGCAGCAACCAATCCACACTTCACAATTGCTAAAAGCATAGGCAAGGATAGCTGCTGGGGAATCTTTTATCCATGATAGGATTGCTCATATGAATTGTCATAAATGTGGGAAAGAGAACGTAAAAGGGTGGGAAGAGCATATGATTTGATCAAACAGTATATGATTTTTCCAAAAGAAGACTTCCAACCAGATGCAAACCATGATTTCAGGAAAGCCAAATAGGTAATCACTGATTGAAAAAAAGTATGTCAGTCTATTTACTGATAAAAAGAATCTATGGTTACTTGAACAAACCTTCACTGCTGATAGGTACAGCCACTGCCAAGGATCTGACATCATGGGTATGAGCTCTCACATAACCAACATACACCCATTTCTTTATTACTTCTGCAAAAGAATTACCATCGCCAGATTCAAGTGAATCACTAAAGAGCTTATATAAGACGACCTGCAAATTAATATCAGACACATGTCAATAAATATTAATTAAATAGCATGACCATCAGATTATTAATAATAATGACCACTCCAACAGCATTAGAGAGAGAGAGAGAGAGAGAGAGAGAGAGAGAGAGAGGTGCAGCGGACATGACCACACTGAAACTAACTCTTTGGATATGCCTTTAAGCTATTTGTGCACAAGCTCACTTGAAAATTTCTCTATATTATAGATGTAAATCTATCACACACACACACAGAGAGAGAGAGAGAGAGAGAGAGAGAGAGAGAGAGAGAGAGAGAGAGAGAGAGAGAGAGAGAGAGAGAGAGAGAGAGAGAGAGATTAGAATTGGAATAGTCTTCTAAAAAGCAAAAGCTTATAGAACCAGAGAGAGAGTACCCTCCAATAATGGGCTATCCTGAAAAGGAATACTTGAATGTTAGTAGGGCCACTCAATTAGCAATGGGCCCTGCTTCATTCATGAATCAACCAGATCAAAAAAGGATGTGAGTATATTTTCTTTGTCGTCATAAAGAACTCCCCTAAACATGTGCCAACACTGGCTTACCTCTTGCCCTTACAAATAGTAGAACCCATTTCTCACCCACCCATTTCTTCCTCAATCCACCTAAAGTTCAAGCTTCAATTTCCTAGCACATACATCATCTTTGAAGCCCTTGAAGCTCCTCTTTTGAGAATCATATAATTGTAGTTACCTTATCAACTAGTTTACCTCTTAAACTGATATTCCGCCCTTCAATACCCTATCATTCCTTTCATTGGCAGGGTTGTCGCCCATGTTGTTTGCCACAAGATTTTCTTCTCTTTTGGAAAGGGCATGCAAGCAAATCTGAAAGACCATGGTGCAAGCCCAAAGGATCTGGATACAGAGCCAGTCAGCCCTAGTCCCAATCCAGGCCAAACCAATGTGAGCTCAGATCCAGATCCAGACTCAGTTGAGCTGAGCACAAATTTGATCCAGGCCTGGCCAAGCCAAGTTTGGATCTGAAGGCCTGCGGGATAACAGATTGGGCTTGCATCCAATTAGGTCCCATTGAGCCAGTTCTGCAATTCTGAATTGAGACACATCTCATTATTTAGCATGCTTAACAAATCAAGTTGGAATAAATGAGAATACTTTATTTGGTATTTTGAATCTTAGTTTCTTTTTTAGCATATGACAACATGAATTTAGGAGTATTTTAATTGGATTATCTTTACAGAAGGCTGTAAGGACAATGGTTGACATAGTTTCATTTATTTATTTGATGGTAACATGACTCAAGCCTGCAACTTTGCAGTTGCAACAATTAGCGCCTGCCAAGCAGTTGGATCTACTGATATACATCATAAATTTCCAATTACATTCAAATTTCAAACAATAAAATATGAATTGGATTATAGACTCATGGCTACCTTTATGTAGTCACACTTGGTTAATGGTATTCAAATATTTGTTTTGTCTTTTTACAGAATAGGACATTTGCTCAACAGTCCTATGTACAGAATTATATACCAGAAAGTCAAAGAACATGAGCAATGTTTGCAGCAAACCTGCTTAATGCCAAAGCATTGTTAATATTTATTATTAATTCCAAATTATTGATATAATGAAGTAAATACCTGTCCATCTGAACCAGCAGAAAATACCCTATTATGACTGGGAACTGTAGCCAAAGCATTGACATCGCCCTTGTGGTAAGAATGGGCCTGCAAAAGAGTTCCATGACAAGTGTCCCAAAACTGAACGCTACCAGTACTATCTCCACTAACGAGGGTTCCAGATCTGTAGTCATTAAAATTTAATGATAGACAACTTCAAATGCCATTAACAGGTGGGAAAACACTCCAAATAAACAAATTCTGAAAAGCACACACTCCTTATTACCTTAAAACAAGTAATGACCAGACACAAAGTTCAGGTCCACTACCCAAACCTCCAAGCCCAACTGTAATCCTATAAACCTCATGGGCTGATTGAGAATCCCAGCACCTTATAAACCTGCGAATGTGCAAATCAAATTGACATGTAGATATCGAATGCAATGCAAATACAATATACAAAACAATGCATGTTGATTGTTGAGGACACTGCACTTGGCAGAATGGTTACAGGATTCGAGCCCCTGTTCGGTTCCTTTGATATGAAATAACACCCCCTGGCCATTGCAGGGCGTAAAAAACAAAATAAAACAAATCCATGGTTGTTTCAATCAAAGATGAGATCAAAGAGTTTCATTTGAGACTTTATAGGCAATTTTACAAAAAGATCAAAACTGTCCGTGAGAGACAAATCAAAGGGTTAATGGTAGAAGGTTTGGGAGAAAGAGGAAACTAGTCGAAACCTTATGAAACAAGATAGACCTGCCGGCTCACCCATGACAATATAGGACCTTTTATTATTTCCCTAATTATTTGTCATTAGATTTCTAATTTTATTTAATGGGTTGTAATTGGGATAATTTTCAATTTCTTTAGTTTCCTAGTTTGATTAGGTGTCTTAGCCCCTAAGTTTTGTTTTCTTATTCATATGGCATTGGAATTCTCATAGTAGATGATTAATAGAGTTTGCAGGTTTTGGATTGTAATGTTGCTCAGGTGATTTGGAGATCGGTGGTTTGGGTGTAGTTGGGTTTTCCCAAAGTGCATCCTAGAGCTTTATCAAGCATGGTCTTCTCCAAAAGGTTCGCCCAAGGGGAAGGAGTTGTGGAGATTGTCCTTTTCAGCAGTTATTTGGATCTTGTGGAAGGAAATAAATTCAAGATGCTTTGAGGGGAGGTCTGTGAGCTACGGATCCTTGTTGGAAAAGATTAAACTCTCAGTTGCTTCTTGGGTAATCATTAATCAGCATTTCAAAGGCTACTCTTTAGATCAAATTATGCGAAATTGGAAAGAAGTGGCTCTCTCAAATGTGCTGCCTTAGTTCGATGTTGTTTCCTTGTGTTTCCTGTTGTCTTTGGTGTTGTCTTGTTTTGTGTTTGCGATTTTGCTTCTCTCTTTTGTAAGCTTGTCAGTTTAGTCCTCTTGCACTGCTTGCTTTTAATTAAGAGTTATCATTCCAAAAAACAAAAAAGAGTTTGTTGGTTTTATCCCTTTTGAGGTGTGTCCCCGTGTTATCATCTCTGCATAGATCTTTTATTGTGCTTCAGCACTTTTCCATGCAAGTCCTAACCTTAGCGCCTGCATCACCTTACGTGTAGCAGAAAGAAATGTTATTATATGAAGGGCATCCTTCTAAGCAACTACATGGCTCCTCTCTAGAAAGAGAGATGCTATGATGACAAGCTTCTACGTTGGAATAGTTGATGGAAAAGATTTAAGTTCTTTGCAGCTAATTGGGTCACTATCCTCCCAACTTGCCTAATACTGTGAAGTAAAATCTTTTAGACGATTCCAGATTGAATGGATTAGACTTTGGCAATAATGGTAATGGTGGTGGTGGTGAACCAATGCACATATTTACATAGGCTTCACATCATACATTGATATGTGGCCCACGACCATTGTATAAATGGCAGTGTGCCAGGGGGATCCTGACCATTCATTTGGGTATTGAACCAATGTAAAAAAAAAAATACTCGAAAATTGCATTCACAAAATGACCCTAACAATCCAATCAATGGGCAAAATTACCGTTAAACGTGGACCGTGCCCAATTCCTGTCCCAACTGTCCATTTGTAGGTAATGGTCACATGGTTTAGTACACCCAAAAGGTGGGGCTTAGACCATGGTGCATCCACATTGGGGCTCACCTGTTGAATGGTCCAGGACAGCGGTTACACGAAAGGTGGAATGGAATTGCCCGTGAATTTATTTGGGTACATCATACAATGTATCGATACATGTGATGACATGAATTAATGACAGAAAGATAGAATTTCTAATATCTATACAATGATACATCCCAAGCACAGGATGCTTACACCTGGAGAAAATGGAAGTCATGTAAATTGCCAATACATCAAACATACCCATCACTACTTCCAGAGAATATTTGCCTTGCATCAAGACTCCATGCAACGCATAAAACACGCCCTGTATACAAAGCCATCACCAAAGCCATCACCATGGGTTTTCTTTCAATGTGAATAGAAACAATAATATAATCATAATAAAACAGTTTTGAGCAAGAAGAGTACAACAAATGTTACTGGACAGGTCCTACTACCCAAAAATGGTGGGTGTGCGTCCTGTCACTAGGCAGATGAGATTAACAATTTTCAGTTTTGGAATGCTAGGTGGCTATTAACTGTTAAGTTCCCAATGGTGTAAAATCTATGTAAAGCAACTGTCTATACCACGTAAACTTTGGTGGGAGATCCAATGTAAACTGTGTCTAAGTTTACAGTGCAACCCAACAGTGGGAGATCTATGGAAACCATGTAATAAGAGAAATTGTGAATTTTTTTTTAGGTAAAACCCCGGATACAGAACACCACCCACTAGCACTATTGCATCCACTGGAAAACATGCTTCTTACAAGCTTCTCATATGGGAAGTGATTCCAATTTTTCAGTTGTACAACGAACAAACTACTACCATGAAGTTTGTATTGGAATAAATTGGAACTGCAACAACTAATACAAAGTCTGGCAATATGAGTGTTTGAATTGTATTGCCCAAGAATGTATTGTTGTGATGTTGTCCACTCCTGATATATTACATTACAGTCCGATAAAGGGTAACAGATCATGGAATAAAATGTCTCACCGCTAACCCTCGGTAATGACCTCTTATAAGCAAATCCATCTGATTCCGAAGAAACATATATACGTACACACCCATCATCACACCCAACAGCAATGCGCTGAGAGTCACTACGATGTGATACAGCATGAAGCTCAACATCATCATCATCATCATCGTCATCGTCACTTCCACTAGATTCACCACCATCCCTGCCATTGCTAACGCTTCCATTTCCATATCCATTGACCCCAACATCTGAGTCATCCAAAGGTTCAGCTGCAATCTGCCAGATAGAGACCCCAATAGAATCCAGTACAATCTGCAACATCCACACAAAGCATAAAAAAGAAGCCAAAACAAACCACATAAGAATGCAGGCAATACTTATCTATTTAAAAAGAGTAATGGCAATCAATTTTAATACACATCACCCCCTGCTCAGAAACCACATTAGATCAATACTCAATCCAATGTGTTTCCATGCAGTCAGTTTTAATACGCATGTTTGCCTGCAACAAGCATTTGATTTCTCAAGCTGTTTTATTTTACACGGAAAATGAAAGCTTAAGAATTTATGCCCCAGGTCTCAGTTTCCAAAGTTTGGTGTGGTGCAACCATTTCAGTGCAAAAATGTGTTTCAGCAGCTTATGTGAGAGCATCATAAGATCGTTTTCCGCATCTTGGGTACAAATCAGCTTTCAGCAAAAACAAATGCAGAAATTGCGTCTACTTTGGAAAATTAGTATTTGCAGAGAATGGTATCAATGAACAAAGAAAAACCATTCTATCTCAGAAATCACTCCTAATATTCCATGAAAAACAAAAAAAAAACTTCTAGCAAAAACAAAACATGAAACATAGCAGAAGGAAGGAAGGCAGTAAAATCGATTGCGATCAAAGGGGCACAACCAAGCGCTGGATAGCATTTGAATACATACCTTCTGCTTCAAGGAGAAGAGGTCCCACTCTGAAATCGAGCCGTCGATGCTGGATGAAAACAGACGGCTGGATGGGGTGGATTTGGATGAAGCGCACCAAACGAGGGAAGAAACCCTAGAATCGGGATTGCCTTGGATAGTCTGCGGACACATGGAATAACGTGAGTAGCCCGCACAGAGAGAATAAAAAGATATAGAGAGAGAGTACCAGCTGGCAGTGCCATCCGACGGAGCCGGGAGAGACAAGCCAGATCTCGAGGGAGCCATCTTCTCGAGCGGCGGCCAGCTGCGACGCGTCGACGCTGGTGGCGAGGGCAACCACGGGGGAAGGCTTCCACTCCACCGACCTGTTCCTGTAAATTTCGAGCATCTCCAATAATAGCAGCAGAGAGAGGGAGAGGGAGAGGGAGGTAGAGGGAGGGGCAGAGAGAATGGTAGGGTTTAACCGTTTATTAGGAGACTGCAAGATCGTGATGTATGGGGGAAGCGACTGATATCAGATGAGGGATTTGACTGATGATGAGTGGGGTTTTGGAGGGTTTTTGGAGTAGCCGAGACTAAAAACAAGTGTTTTGGACTTGTTTGTTTGGTCTAGGGCCAAAATGAAATTGGCACTACTGCGAAATTAAGGATTTAAACAGAACCGAGCCCCGACCTGCTCTTGTTGGGCCTGGGGTGAGGGCGAATATGGGGATCGTTTCTGAAAATTGACTCGAGTTGGATTGGAGTGGATTTGGAAATGTTGCCTATTCAGGAAGTTGTGAGTTTGAAATCCACTGAGGACTCAGGGATTGATCCCTGGGCCTGTGTGTAGGGGTATTCATGGGCCGGACTAGGCTAGTCTAAGGCATATCCAAGCTCGGCCCAAGCCCAACGCTGGCCATAAAAGGTAGGCCCGACCCGCCCATTTAATCAATCGGACCGGGCTGAACTGGTCTTTTCATCACTCGTGTGAGCATTAGAGCACTAATTAAAGTAAATTACATGCATTTCTTACACAAGCCGGGCCGGATCGGGATGTGGGTTTTCCATCACTTAATCTAGGCCTGACCCAAAGCCAGCTAGGCCCGGATGAGGCTCAAGCCGGCCCGACCCATGAGCACCCTTTTCCTGTGTGCCATACTGAGCACCGACACCACACAACCAAGAGTGTCGTGGCATTTGGTACTTTCAATTCATAGTAGTATGGGGAAGGGTTGATATTCTGCACACACTTCTATTCCCCTCAAGTTTATGGCTCCAAAGCAACTCCTGAAATGAATAAACTTGGGGACAATGATTAGGGGTTTACAAATAATCTAATGGACTTAAGTTTTTTTAAAAAGGTAGATCCCAAATGAACTGTTTTTATCCCCACCTCTCACATGATTGATGTGGCCCTAAAGGGGATGGGATGCATTTTGATCGATTCAAATTATCTCTATGTAGGCCCTAAAAATGGAGATCTCAACATGTGCTTGCTACAACAGGGGATAAGCTTTAGACAAGAAATAACTAGAGTTCGAAAGATTCAAACTAACCTATCTCCAATACAAATTTTGACCAACATAACCAGACTTGAATGCCATATGGGTCGGTCACAGGGAAGATGAAGCCAACCCACAATTAAAACATACTAGATTAGGATTAACCCACAGAACCCACCTGACTCACAAAATCTCTCTTTTAACCAAACCCATTCCTTTTTCCTTCTTTTTCCTTCGCCAGCTGCCCCAATGGCTAGGAAGTAAGAAGATCACTTGCCCGACCAAGGGATCAATCAATCCATAGGTGGGGTGGTGGGAGCGGGTATTGCTATCCTCATGGACAAACCTGTGTTTCCCAAAACCCATTGTTTTTAAAAACAAAAGGATGGGACTTTTCATCGAATGGGACAATGCGGCTTTTCATCAACAGATTGGAACACAAGGATGGCAATCAGGCAAATTTGGTACAGGTGGGGGATCCCAAACCCACTCATAGGATTGGGGTCTGGTGAAATTTAAAACTTAAAAATTTTAAGATACATAAATGTGTGGAATGAGTCTTCTCTTCTAACACGCCTTATATAAGCTAATGCCCAACACTTCATGCATCACATGAATTTTGTATGGGGTGGGACCGGTGGGGTGGGATATAACTATAGAACCCAAATATGCCGCTTGACCCATTGCCATCCCTATTGTAGAATATAGGAATTCTCTATTCCTTCTACCAAAGGCTCTAGAAGATGTAATCTTCTACATTTACATCTCCTTTTTTTCATGCAAATGCTCGAGACCCTGATGGTTGATGCTCCTCCATCTTCATCCTCTTCAAGAACTACTCTAGACTGTCTAGCATGGCCACCATGCAGTTTGCATCGCCGTGGCCGCTTACATGGACCTTCCACGTCCTCATACCATAAAATTGCTCACCTCCAGGGGATTTTTTTTTTTTTTTTTTACAAGGGACAATTTGATCTTCTGGTTTGATTATGTGATTTTTAGGGCGATCAACCTTATGGTATTTCTCCCTCTTCTTTCCCTTGTTTTCTTCTTCTTGCTCCTCCTTTGTAGTTTTGTGGGCTACCCAGGTCGGGTCGGGTCGAATATGAGTTAACCCGTTTAAAAAATGCGTTAGATAAGGGTTGGGCTTTGACCTGTAGTCACCGTGATTGGACCAGCCTGTTTTTTCGAACCCCACAAGTTTACCACCTCTGCGAAAAACTTCACGAGGGTATTGTGGGTTATGGGCTGGACCGTAGGGCCCACTTTGACTACCTTTAGGCCAGTCCCATGTAGATGAGAGCTGGGGCGGACCAGAAAATTCCCCCTCAGCTGAGAGACCCTAGGATCACACATATATGAGCCATGTTCAAGCTTATTGATCTTATTTTGAGCTACCATATTAAAACAGGAGGATTTGACATTTCAATGCCCCTTAAACACTCAATTCCCAGTTTCATAACTAAAAGTTGACTTTGGTACACTGTTTTTTTTTTCTTTTCTTTTTTTTTTTACTTTTTTGCTCTGTTAAAAACCCATGATATCATGGGATTCATGTAGTTTTTCAACTTTCAACATTTTGATCACATGATATCATATAGGTTTTTAAACTCCCATAATATCATGGGATCGAGGGCAAAAAAGTAAATATATATACTAGAGTCAAACAACTCTGGTAACATATATAGAATTTTAGTTATAAAATTGGGGATTGAGTGTTTAAAGGGTATTGAAATGTTAAATCCCCATAAAACAGAACACATGACTAGTACCTTCTTACTCTTGAAAGGTGAATAGTAGTTAGAAAGCAATTACACAAAAAACTTTTAAATATCTCTTTCCTTGAGCCACATCAGCAATTGGGCCCCGTTTATTACTTCAAAAGACATACCAACTTTTCATCTCTCTTTGAATCAATGGTTGCATCTCTTAAAAGAAAAAAACACCCCTTTCATATCTTTAAACCATTTCCCCACTAAAACTATTCATCACAACAACTTTGGACATTTCTTTTCCACACATCTCCTAACCAACCTCCCTCTTTGTATCTCTTTATTCTAACTCAAAGATGGATAAGACCTAGATGATGGAATTGCTTTTTAGAATTTTTTAAAGATGGATAAGACCTAAATAAGGCAAATGCAGTGTAGAATCTGCAAGGCACAAGATCAAAACATGTTTACAAGAAGACAACAATGGTGAGAAAGAGGCAACTTTGTGTTATGTGTTTCATATAAATGGATTTATATGTTTCATATATTATTCAGGTTACATGAGACTTACTTGTGCATTGCACACTGCCTTCATGCTAGTACTAACTGATAATAGAATAAATTACTGGTCTCTAATGGAAAACACAAAAACTTTGCACGCAGCTGGCATCAAAACCATATTGTCCTGAACATGTTGGAAACTAACTTCATCAGTCAGCTCCTCCTTGCCCGTCAGCGCTAGCGTCACCTATTTATTCCTACAAATACATAAGCTGAATTTCAGCCGGTAAAGAGTGTCTGAAAATTGCTTGTTGAACTTTTTTAACATTTCCTTGCTAGCATCACATCGTCCACTTGCTCCACCGATATTGTCTTTATCGCTGTTACCCTGAACATAATTAACAGCTTATCTGCACTTATGCATTCCCAGATGTGCATTGTGCAACCACCTCTTACATCGTCTTACGATAAGTGCATTGTAAGGTTCTGAGGGTTGGCATAATTCATGGGTTTAGACAAAACTTGGGTTTATTAATTGTATTTTTCATTTCTTGATAGAATGGACTGCTAGACTTCTCAGTTTTGATGTTTCTCTTTGAACGTTCGAATGTCCTCTGTTTTCGTTCGAACGTTCCATCAGCAAAGTCTTCATGCCAAGTTTCCCAAGAGCTCAAGAAGAGTTTGAACGTTGGTTAGCAGAGCCTTCAAGCCAAGTTTCCCGAGAGCTCAAGAGTTCGAACGTTTGTCAAGCAATTCCTTCAAGCCATTTTTCCCAAGAGCTCAAGAGTTTGAACTCTTGGAACAAGAGTTCGAACGTTTGTCAAGCAGTGCCTTCAAGCCATTTTTCTCGAGAGCTCAAGAGCTTGACCTCTTGACACATGAGTTCGAACGTTGGTCCCCTAGAAGCATTGAGCCAATTTTCCCGAGAGATCAAGAGTTTGAACTCTTGGCACATGAGTTCGAATGTTGGGTTGCGATTTCTAAAGCGTATTTTTCAAAAAAGCACAAGAGCTCGAACTCCTCACTCAAGAGTTCAAACGTTTGTAACTGTTTTCCATTTTGGGAAAACCCTAGTGGTTCCTCCATTTAAGGGAAGTTGTCTTTTGCCCTAATGGTCTCTTCTGAACAAAAAGAGTACACCTACTGTAAGAGAGATCATCCATTCATACTCTAGAGGCATCTTCCATTCATGAATTGTGAATTCCTTCTCTAGAATTCATCTCCGTCATTCTTGCTTTATTGCAGTCTCGAAGTGGCATTGAGGTTGAAGGCGAAGAGTCAATTCCGGGAGAAGATGAACGGCGAGGCGCCAGCATGAGGTTTTTCAGTCCTTAGGTTGTTGGTCAATTGGGAAAGGGTTGTAAGTTCTCTTGTAATCTTCATATTGCTAATGATTGATCTCTTTACTGGACCGAGTTCCAGGACCTGTGGTTTTTTCCCTATTTAGGTTTTTCCACTTATATCGTTATCTCTCTTGTGCTGATTGATTGTTGATTCTGTGATTGTTGATTGTGTTGTTTGAATTGCATATTAAAGATCTGATTTGGGTCCATAAGCCTTAGAATTTGAGGTTTTAAAACCTTCACGTATGAGACATGTGGAGAAAGGGTAATGTTCTCCTAAGAGCGGACTGCAAAATTCTCATTTGCAGTGCAGCTCATGAGGCCCACTTACATATCAACTTATGATCTGCGGTGGGGTGCATAGAAAACTCTCCTTACAAATGAGGGGAAAAAAGAGCCTCATCGAATCATCCTCGCTCTTTATTTAACATCCATAAGGTTTAATGGTTATTTAATTAAATACAGTTTTTTGAGATTCAACCCATAGTAGGTAAAGGTTCGATGATAGTGAAATTGAAGCAGGTGCCAGATAATTGGGTGGCGTGGGCGGGGTGGGGTTTTGGGAATTAGAGTGTGAAAGGACATGTATTGATTAGAGGTTGGTCCCACATGGCTAAACTGCATATTTAGTTGCTTTTAGGAGCATATAGCTCTGGTTAGAGATATTTTTCAAAGACTCCTTTCAGAAGCTTCAAAAGAAGCATCGATCCCAAGATGGTCCGCCGTGAAAATCAAGCAACGCCATAGGGGCCGGGAGAATCTCTCTTCTTTTATAACCCTTCTTTCTCACCTCCTGTTACCTTACATACTTCGCAGGCTATTAATAATCTAGACCGTAGCATCACTGGTTGTTAGGCTCATCAAGGGCTTAGTGCTCATTAAAATTGTTTGATAATCAACTTCCATGTATAGTTAAACAAATTTTGTTCCAGGTATTCACATTACAAGTGTGTACGTTATATGCATGTAGATATAGACATACATATCATGTACTAATCGGAGAAACTTTGGGCTATATCTTAAAATAGAGCAAGGACTGAAATATGATTAGGTTTGACTAGACAAATGTAGGCCCCACACAGGTCAAATCAAATGGCCACCTAATGGCACTATAATACTAGCTAGCATCTACTTGAAAGACATCCAAATAATTTCAATCACACAAGAATGAATAAATACTCACCAATTCGATTAGAGATGTGAATGAATCAAGTTGCAGACCAAATATGCTTAAGCCCATCTAATAATAGAGGATTTGGAGTGAGGGCCTGCTTTAGGGTTCGGATCTATTGTTTGGCGCAACTTGGGCCTTGGGAACCATGCCCATGAACTAGAGCAATACATAGATTTATTGACATGCTAGACTTTAAAGAGCAGGGCCCATCACTAAACTGGGTTCCTTCTAAATCTCACCACTCTAATCATGATGATGTCACCCGACCATATGCAAAAACGTCTATAACCATAAACTCTCACAATAGATGCATATGCAAATTGTATATAGTAACAAAAGTCTATATAACCTTGTATTTCTGTTTTAATTAGAACAGATTAGATGGAGCTCTTTGACTGAGAACAGGCCTTGAATAGACTTGTGACTAAATTGAACTTGGACCTTGGTTGGACTTAAGACCTTTCACAGGATGGCTTGGGCAGTTGGGCCTCCTATATTTACTACGCAAGCCGAAGTCAGACCTAGGTTCCGGTTCCACGTAATACTTAAGAACCCCAATTTCGCACATGTTTCATGAT
This sequence comes from Persea americana, assembly GCA_029852735.1. Classification (NCBI taxonomy): domain Eukaryota; kingdom Viridiplantae; phylum Streptophyta; class Magnoliopsida; order Laurales; family Lauraceae; genus Persea; species Persea americana. The sequence goes on along the minus strand of CM056811.1, from coordinate 92,929,427 downwards.
TGACCTATGTTTGTTAGTAGATTGAAAGACAGAACATTGATACTTAGAGGATCTTAAACTTCAAAGTCCAAACTTCAAAGGTCATATAAATGGACGGGCATAAATTAAGGGTGACTTTAGGGTTCTGGGTGTTACTGGGTTAAATCTGGTGAGTTCCATAGATATCTGAAAAAGATTGCTTCAAGATGTCAAGATGAGGTCCTTCAAGTAATCATGCATAATTCTCTCCATTTACGTCCCTACCACCATTTAGGGCTGTTTGGATGCCTACCAATTGAGTAATGCATGGGCCACGTTGGGCAATGTTTCATTAATCTAAATGGTCGACATAATATGGTCCGCCCTATGGGATGTGCTGACAATATTTTGAGACCGAACGAATTTTAGTTTCTTGATTATTTGCTGGACTGTTGTTTTGAACTTCGATCTGTGGACTGTGGTAATGCTCAAAGCTAGCTGTAGCATTCTTCCACATCTACACTTCTGCCAGGAGTGACAATTCTTTCACCCAAACCCTCCATCCTGCCTGAATTTGACTCTTATAATTTAGGGTTTGGATTAACTGTTTTTATTTTCAGATTGGATTGCGTTGATGTAAACTCGATTAATTAACAAATGGGTTGGGTTTCGTAAAGTTCAGTTTTGCCTTTTCCTAATTTTCCCCTGATACTAGTTAACCCTGAAAAACCGGTTGATCCAACTATGACTAGCCAGTCCAGCCTGATATGAAACTGTGAATCAAGGTTCGGGTTGTGCCTTTTAACTTCTTGAGTTGAGAATTTAAATATAATTAAGAAATAGGTTGAATCTACCTGAGTCTGTGATGTTGTGGACGGAGTTAAGCCCAACCCAAACCCGACACATGGCACGCACAGTTGCAACCCCCTGAATCCTGATTGCGGCAAAACCATGTTCCAGGAGAAAGTGCAAGTAGTTAGGAAGAGTTTTACAATGGGCAGGAGCAAATGGGAATTAGTGTTCCAGAAGATCTCTGCCGCGGTTCACACTTCACATCATAAGCAGTTGCAGCCGGCCCACTTGACAACGCGGTTTTCTGCCACACTCCTTTGTTGCTGCCCAGAACTACAAAGAGGAAAAGAAGATTCATTTTTCAAACCCTTCTAAAAAGTAGAGCGTACTGATTAGTCTTCCTCGGCGATTTGTATTGCCGTAGGTTTAGCCCCCCATCTTTTGTTAACCCAAGTCTTCCCTGATCTAATGAGTTAGGTAGAATTATCCATCACTTCTTGACCCATTTTTTCAGAACCATGACCCATCCCAACCTTGTGTAGTATATTTTTCCATGGTGTACCCCACCTAACTTCAATTCGTGTCTCCACAACCAGATGGCCAGATGACTCTTAATTATTTAGTTGGCAGGATAAATGGTGGACTAGTAAAAGGTTATAAAAAGATTTTTGGGCGGGGCCAATCAAGATTTGGATTGGGAGAACATGCCTTTGCAAGATCAATGGTTGAGTGACAAGGGAGAAATTACTTGAAACACTTAAATCTCACACAACTGTCTAGGGAGTGATTATCAGACAAGCAGGTTGTATCACAAATTTTGTACCGCTCATCCAACTAGCAAAACAAAGGAAAAAGAAAAAAAGATAAAAAAGGGTGAGTGGCAAGGACAATATCTTACTTCTGGTGCAGTAGCAATGTCAAATATAACTTTTGAAATACGACATACAAGTATACAACTTCATGAGGAAGAAGGGGAGGAAAGAAAAGAGAAACTTACAAAATACTCATTTATTACATTTTACTAAAACTGAATTACATCAAACCATTAAATTGAACACTTGCTAGATAAATATGACAATAGAATATAGTGCAAAAAATCATGTTAGAACATTAATTCGGTTGTCCAACCTTATGAATTTAAGTTTTTGCAGATGTCTATATCCAGTGACTTCTTCTATCTAATGAGTTCCACAACCTCTAATACATATTTTATTTTCAAAATGGGGCACATCCATCTTATTTTCATCAAAGAAACCAAATCACACCTTAGCCGCATTTCAGAATACCGCTTTTAAGACATCCCACCGATCCCCTCTCTTTCTATTTTCTATTTTCTATTTTCTATTTTCATTCTTGCTTAATTTGGGACTAAATGACAGCTGATTTGGCCTTCCATTATTACATAAAGTTGGATCCTTTGACATTATTAAATCTAAAGCGTTTAACATTAATGTCTTGGTGAGATGAGTAAAACTTCACTTTAGCATAGTTGCACTCAATATCATTTTTAAACAATAAAATTCATGAGGACTAGGGGTTACTCAGTTGGCTAGAAATCCGTCTCTCACCTAATTGTCCAAAGTTAATTCCTAGATATGTTGTCCCTCTTCCGGGCTGTCCTCTTCCTATATATGTTTTGTGCAGGTACGCGAGGTGTGTCTGATATACTTTGACTCTACTTATAATAATGATATCCAAATCATAAATTTCTTGACATCCAACACTTCTTCAATGGTAGGCCGTATATAATTCCACAAGTTGTGCGTCACGTAGAATTCAAGCCACTCAAAATCAGCTGTGCCCACTAATGAAATTCTAACAGTTCATAATTATTGTAATTACTGTATGAGTGATTAGATAATTTTTTGTCCAAATAAGGTATAGTTCACTATGAGATTGATCACGTGTAAAATATACAATTAAATGGTAAAAGACAAGGAGAGGGAAATAATGTTTAACATGTGATTAGTGAGATGATTTTATCTCTAAATTTAAGTACCTCAAAATTTTAACACTTTTCTAAGTATATGTAATTGGGTTTTTCTTGATTCAGTTTGATTATAGATTGTGGCAAGATTTGTGTCAGATTCCAGCGAGTGAATGTACGAGAGAGAGAGCTAAGTGTAGAAGGGTTTGGTAGTGGTCCCGTACTATAAAATTAGTATAAGAATTTTAGAATTGAATGCTTGAGCTCAGCCATATTATTTCAATAATATATTGAAATAAACGAGACCCTTGCTCCTGAACACAAGTGCGGCACGTAGCAGGGGCGTGATTAATGTGTAATTATTTTAGAAAGCCCATGCAGCTGTACGATGCCCACCCTAGGACCATGAATAGCAGATAAATCTATTTTTCAATGTCCATGTAATGATGTGTCAAGTAGGATCCCATGCCCGTGGATGATTCTTCTAAATGCATATATTAATGATGTGATCATTAATTGGTATGAATGGACTCCGCTCAACCATTAACGCTTATTAAAGGCACCGTGGCCCATCAAATGATCACAAATATTCAATTAATGGATTTTCAACCATCTAGCCTACCATTGTATTTGTCATTCATAAAAGATAAAATAACCAATTAATGGATTTTTATTAATTAATTATGGGTGTATTGTTTTACATGCGATGGATCTGGTCATAACTTGATTATAGTGATATAAATATATCACTTTTTATCAAATAAATGATTGTTTTGAGCAGTTTGAATTCTAGTGAGCCTTATGACTTTTGTATTTTAATACCCCTTAAAAAGTTTTGAAAAATACTGGAGTATTTTTAAATTTAGGATCTTCTCTGTAAAAATAAATTTATTTTAAATGATTAGTTAAAAATTAATAAATATAAAATATTAACAGTCCCCAGAAGAAAATCATATCTCGACCACTCTCGGTCGACTTTTTTTCGCCCTCCCTCACTCAAGAAAAAAATTCTAGCTTCGCCATATCTATAGACGGTACCCCACATCCTACTTGAACCTGACTTGTTAATTAACAGTTTGTGTAGGATTTCAGTCCAAATAAATATGTGCTGACTTTGCTAATAGCCTTTAGATAATGCCCTAGATGCTCAACCCAACCCGAACTCAGACCAGACCCACTGCCACCCTAATTGCATGAGGCCTAAGTATTGAGTGACATTGTTATCACATAATGATAGGAAACTGAACAATTGCCAACAAAGTTTCTCTTTGAAGGACATCATAAAAAAAATTGTCACAATGACAAAAGCACTAATGCTAAATTATTTGGTTGCGTTTGTGAAGGAATATCAGATAATCGTTTGGGATGCAACACACTTTACATATTATATAACTCGTACTGCACTGGAAATATAAAAAATGTTTGGCTTGAATGTCATCATCATATGCGTCAATTTAATAATCAGACCTCTCTTTCATTCAACATTCTGGTTTACCCCAAAATGGCCCACATGTCTAAGGTATTTTTTTTTTTTTTTGAACGACATCATTAAAAAAAATGTTACAATGACAAAAGCACTAATGCTAAATTATTGGGTTGTGTTTTTGAATGAATAACAGATAATCATTCCGAATGCAACACACATACTACATAATTCATATTGTAGTGGACATAATAAACGTTCGGTTTGAATGTTGCCATGACATGCAATTATTTATGAATCAGACTTTTCTTCCATTCAACAGTCAGGGTTTACCCCTAAATGGAATATTTGTTCAGGGTTTATCTTCAGTTCAACAGTCCGGGTCCGTTTGGTAATTTTACATGTAGAATAAAATGTAGTAAAGTATCAAATCAAAAGAGAATAAAATATAATATAATTATAATGGTATTTTATTTTTAGTTGTTTGATGTAATATCCTTTTTACTTTTTATATAGAGAAATAAAGCTTTTTTATCTTTTAATGGAGAAATGAAGTTGCTTTTTAACTTTTTTTTTTTTTTTTAAAGATAGAAGAAATTTTAAATTAAAGTGCTATTGACGCGACCCCTTATTTGAAAAATAAGCGCCTTTTTATACTTTTACTAATACAGTAAAATGTCAAACGGGCAGTCAGGTAAATGATAGTGGACATGTTGTTCTCATCTTATCAACATCAGGTGGGCGAGTTCTGTATTATTGGTGTGCCTGTGATGTGAGTCATAACCAGGTGTTGGATGATGTTAAGTTGACGCGGTTAACTTTTGCTTACAGCAGATAAAACAACTGATAGACGACGCTTGTGACTTTTGAGGCGGCTAGTGCTCCCATTTAATTCATCTGAAGCATGATTACAGAAGACAAACATGGGTTCCAGACTACAAGCAGTTTACTACTGAAAAAACATACTTCAAGTAGTTTTATAATTTGGAAGATAATGGCTGGAGAGGAATAGGTCATGAAATCTTATAATTAACTTGCTATCAAGACTCAATCCAAAAAACCATTAATAATCTTGTCGTGCCTGGGAGTCCTGATAGAAAAGGCCCTTAATTTTCGTGTCCGGATTCCCGGGATATCGCCACAAGCAGATGGGAGTTTGAAGTGTGAAACTGCATCGTAGGCAGGCGAGAAACTAGGGGGGCTGGCGGGGCCCATGCCCCAAAGATATGAAAATCTCTATTTGGTGAGATCCTCTGTGACCCAACCACACACACACAATCATATGCCCATCTATTAATTGAATGCACCCTTTTATTAGCAATTAGCAAATCTAATTACCGGTCCCATAATTATGCTAACACAATCTTAGCCCATTTTGCCAAAAAAAAAAGAAATAAATATAGAATGAAGGAAAGGGAAGGAAAGGAATTAAGGTTAAGGCAAGGGAATGAAGGTATTAAGGAAGGAAGGAAGAAAGAAATAAGTATGAAAGGATATATTTATAAAGTTGATTCAAGAAGATTTTGTAAGGTTCCTTACGGGGGTATATTTATGAGATAGAATGTTTAAAGTAATTAGGCCCCCTCTTAAGCCGTCGCAAAATTTCATTCTAATAAAAGATGGCTTGCCATCAAATTGATCAATAAAGTAAACAAATTTGTAATGATATATTGTTCACAATCGTTTGCAAGTGAATCAATATGAAAGTGGGCTAAAATCCTATTTAAATGAAAACTTTCTAGGAATTCGACTATTTTGAGATGCCTTAAACTTTTCCATTATTACATAATTTTTTAATCCAATCAGAATTTATCTACCATGGATAAATATAAACAAAGGTATTTTTCTGATGATTATCCATGTAAGAACAAGTTTGATTGAAGCAAATTCTTCTATGTAGATAAAAAAAAGTTATTTTGTTTAAAGTCTTTTTCCTTTGCGCGCCCCACCCCCCAAACAAAATTTCTGGTTCCACCCCTAATCGTAGGGTTTACTTATTGATAATTTGAACTAACTCAATAACCCGTGCTTAGCACTGTATCTCTATGCATTTCAAAATAAATAATCATAGCTTAAAAAAGGTTATGAAAGTACCTCCTTCCATAGAGCAGTTGCATAAAATAGAAATAGGGAAATTATGGTACAAATGGAATAGAAGATATGGGGGTAGAAGAGAGTTTTTATAGAAATAAAGAATTAAAAGAAGAAAGTTTTTATAGAAATGAAGAACTGGAACTTTAAAAGGCGAAGAGTAGACATCAGTGATTTGCTGGAGAGTAGATGTTAGTGGTTTGGTTTGTAACTACCAGTCAAAATTGAAGCCAAACCCCTTGGCTTTAATATATTATAATGGTTCAAAATGACTGTCATTGATGATGGTGATATATTATCATATTTTACTTTAATATAAGTTGGTTTACTATAACATTGAGCACATGATTGATGATAATGTGATGAGTACGATCTTATCTATTACTAATTATATACATTAATCATATTATTATTCATGTGCTTAATTTTATGGACTAACTCCTATTAAAGTCAAATTTGAGGATATATCAATGGAGATGATGCCATTCATTTTGAGTGATTTTGATTATCACTAGGTGGGCCCTATTGTATAGTTTCTCACATTTCTCAATACTTCTTTTGAATATATGAATTTCATTTGAAAAAACAATAGCAAAAAACAAATAAGTGATTAAGAACGATAAAGAATGGCAATCCAAACAGCAAGATTCAGCTCTACCCTAAAAAAAGGGCGATCTGGACTCTTAATTTTTATGTGGGCATGAAATCAGTAGTGAACTTTCAAGAATTTTAAACAGTAGCTTTCAATAGAAAGGTTAGGGGTGAAAATCAACAGGAAACCATCAAATAATTACTTGCTTATCACACTAGTGAATTCAGTTCAAGAAGAGCATAATTTCCACCCTACGCTCTTCACTTTTCTCCTCTTTAATAAAACTCCTTTCACAGTAAATTCACAGGAATTCCTTTATAAGTTGGACAAAGGCCCTCGTGCGATCTTGCTCGGTGGTCCATGATTCGCAATCATATTCAGCAGCTTAGAATCTTTGAACGGCCGGATCTTTCCATTATTCTCTATCACTTGTGGGACCCTCCTGTTTCTGGAGAGTTAGGGCAACACGTAAGGATGACTTCATCTTCTTATCGTCTTACTATAGTAGACAATGAAATTGTATAGATTGTCGTTTCTTAGATTACTCTATCGCAGTGAGAATCCCGTGTGTTTTTGCCCCTGGCTCAGGACCCTATAATTCCTCCGAGTCCAGATCCCCTGTGGCAGATATCTCACGGGAATCATATAACACGTGGTGAGAACTCTATCACGTATTCACGGGGCCACACAGAGAGAATGCGGACTGTCCATAATGAATCTCATATTCACATACTTACATACTTTTGTATTTCACTTCAATGGAGCGGGAGGCACGGTAAAATTGAACACATAATTAAATACATAACTGAGAATTTACATGGTATCGCTGTTGACGTGATATATTAATCACATTTTTATCGTGTGTTCAATTGGACGGTGTAACCCTCACTTTTTATCGGACTAAAACACGACGATATATCAGCAGAGGTGATGAAATTTGCCTTCCAATAGTCCAGATGGTCATTGTGTGGGCCCACGGTGGAGTTTTCCTACTTTACAAAATCACACACTCGATGTTGTAAAATCATAAGGCCGACTACTGTGCCGACCATCAAATATCCGAGAAGCCATTCTTTCAATTCATACAAATTTACAGTAGTTTTCAAACGGCGAGGAATTGCCGTGGGAACGCGCGTTACGTATTTGAAGTCTATTATACGTACAATTCTTCCTCTTAGATGGCGGGTCGTCTCTGTGACGGTTCCGCCAGACCCTCGTGTCGTTCTTATCTTAAAAATTTTCCCTTCTGTTGAAAGCGTCCACACGCATGGGCCACACGCTACATATACTACTCTTTTCCTTCTCCGTTCCCATCTCCATATCATAGAAAAAGAATCCCCCAACACCCAGCCTCAATTCTCACAACCCCCTTGTTACAAAAAACCAACATCATAATTCCCATATAACAATACAATCTGTATCAATTCCACCATTCATTATACTCTACAACCCCCACTTCTTGTTTTTGGCCTTCTTTTCCTGTGAAAACATGAAGAGCGAGAAAACTTCCACTGGTAGCAGGTTGAGCCGTTGTTTGAAAGCCCCCCTCAGAATCCTTTGCAGAGCAAGAGATCTGTATGTTAAGAGCATGACGGGTTGTGCTGGTAAGGTGAACTACGGTTACGCAGGGACTACCTTGCCTAAGAGCTTCAGTGTCAACTCGTCAAGGATGAGCGAGGATGAGGACATTCGAGCCCTGTGCAGAGCCATCTCGCAGAGAAGTCAGATGGAGGCTGCTGCTGCAGCTGCAACTGCAGAGTCCTTGAGAGCCAAAGGTCTGGCCAAGAGCTATAGCATGGGGATTGGGAGGATTGATGAGGACAAGCCCTGCCATTTCCCAGATGAGCTCAAGGTGAAATCTGATGTTTCCATGTATCCCAGGAGTAAAAGCTATGCTGTGACCAAGAGGACTGGATTTCTGGCTTAGACAGGTCGATGATTGGTGGATTGGATTGGTGGAGGGGTACGCGAAGGAGAAGTCGCCTCTTGATTCTTTCTTCTTTGCATTTTAATTCCTCTCTTGCTCTCTTTTTTTTAATGCTTTACTTTTAAGACAGCAGTCTAGGGTGATTTCCACACCCATTCTGGTTTCCTTGTAAAAAAGATGTTTGGAGTTTTCATCTAAGGTGAAATTATTATAATTTGCGTAGAATTTAATATCAAGGCTATGTTTCAGAGAAATGATTCTGGGAAGGGCTTCAGATGGGCCGTTAATTTGATCAATGCTATCTCATATGAAAGTTAAATTCACATGCAGTTGGAACACGGTTAGTTAGTGCTAATCTCATTTAACTAGAGTTAATCTCGAATAATTCAGAAAGGGGTGTAACAGCCGGATCAGTTTTACATTTCACAGTTGGGAGTTTTTACCATATAATTACATTTAAACTTGGATTGATTAATGGCTAAGTGATTAAGGAAAACTTAAAAACATTTGCAGAGGTTGTTGTCGTACATTTTGGCCCATTGTGGAACGGTTCGATGATCACGATGGTCAATATGATTGACATGTGCCTTTGTCCCATTTTTGGATAGTCAATGCTCAGATCGAGAACTGGATTGAAATTATCATAGCCGTCCAAACCTTGGATTCCTCTTGTTTTATGCAATGTGCGATGCCCATCAATTGAATGGTTGTGATTCTCCCGTATGAGAGAATATGGTGATGAGCGATCCCAATATCCAGATGCTGGGCCCTAATGTGGTCATCGTGTTGCCTGCAAAATCAATGGACAATTCACGATCATGACCAGAGTCATTAATGGATTATCATCTACAGTTGAAAAACGACTACTGATCTGTCATTTGTTTTTGATGGCCCATCTGATGAGTACGTTGGATTCTTAATTATTAGTTGCGCCTACAGTCCTGATCGTCTAAATTGGCTGCATACATGTCGTCTGAGCCGGGGAAAAACAGGACCGGGTCGTATACTAGTAATCCCCATAAATGTCGTGTGAATCCGCAATTTGCCACAAAAGGTCAACTGTGTCTGGTGCAAAAATCTAATTTTTAATCCGGCTGTAGGGCCGTTTCCTGATCATGGACAATTTTGGCCAAAATGAATCTATGATTGGTGGGTATCACAACAATTTTGAGACTCTCCAAAATTTGATTTTCATCCTCTACAGGCAAAGTCGTTAAGGAAGACCTGTCACTTTGCAACCATCATTATCTCCCACTCACCTGCACTCTGGACTAGTGTTTGATTGGTAACATGACCTCAAAGTGTAATAATATCCATGTCAAGTACCTATCAAGTGTCATTCAAATTGAAGAGTATGTTAAAATTAATATTTAAGTGAAATATTTATTACTAAAAAGTACTGATTTGGTTGAATGATAAACCCAATTTGTGTAATCATCAAAATAGGAGTTCACAGCTATAAAATTAAGGCCAAAGCCAGAAATCTCTCTTCAACACTGCCATGTAGAACTGGCCCCTAGCATAAAAGTATAAAACTCTTTCCTTTGGTACAAAGATTGCAGACCTGCATTTTAAACATTATTAAAGAAATTCCTGTTCTCATCAATTCCCCATTTTGGGACCATATTGAAAGATTGTCGAGTTTCAGAGTTTCTTAAGTGCTTTTGATGGCTAAGAAAATTAAAAATAGAATAAAGATGCATTTTAAATATGAAAACTTCAAGCAAACTACTTGTAAAATGAAGAAAACATCACCCAAAAAAAAAAAAAACTCAGATCTTATTAGTTTTGGTGATATTTTGTAAAGTGATGTCTCTTTTTATCTTCATTCACTTGTCGCAAAGAAATTATAATGTTTTCTTATATGTTTTGGTGATTTTCTTCTTTTTTACATATTGATTAGATCACAAGTAACTCCATCAGTCCTTTTAAGTTTTTATTGAGCGGTGATGTTCCTTTTAACATCTTACCTACACAATAGTAAGAGAGGATTTAATATGTAAACTTGAGGCAGGAGTGCATAGGCTGGAACGCTGACCCAATTTGACTTCACAACCAAATTTATAGCAGACCGGGTAGAAATGTCATTCCATTTAGTGTTTGGTGAATGATGTTGATGATGGGCACGCTTATATATGCCATTGGCACGCTTATAATCAACTTAATAATCCTTTAGACTCACTTACACCTTAATCGGTACCCCTCCTAATTTGACAATGATTCAAACTGCAAACAATTTTCTCACACGCATGTGCGCGGTTCTTCACGTGGGATCTGGTGAAATTTAGGAGTCACACCTTTGGTGACCGTCCGAAAGCATGCTCCACAAGAGAAATTTTACTCCAAAAAAAACAGTCTCAATTAGATTTGTTCACTATAGGATTGTATTGAAGTTCAAGATCACAAAACTAATGGATAGGATCATTTAATCCTAAGATTGAAATGCATCCATGGGGACTGCTGACCCCTAGGTACCATGCAGGTTTCCTCTTTGTAAATCTGTCTTCAATATATAAATCACTGAGCATTTCAATTGGATTTGTCAGAAGGATCAGGAGTTAGGAGAAGGGTCAAGGTCCTTAAAAGAAGAAAAATTCCTTACTATGAAGGGAGAAAGAAGGTGCGCCTTTACACAAAAGCCGACATCTATGACTTACTTAAGTTTTAGGTTATCTAAATTATTGTTATTGTTGCTATTGCCAGTGGTTTGGACTTGAAGCAAGAATGGAGAAGGTCCAGCTCAAAACCTGCCCTCTTCTCCTACTACTTAAAAATTTGTTGGTGATACATAATTAAATCATTCGTTCGTTTAGTCCAGTAGCAGATGAAAATTATGATGATTAGGGTGGTGCTAATATTATTGGATGTTGTCTGAACCCCCTTCTCAAAACTAACATTAAATTGATCACTTTGGTCTTGGTCTTTTGTTCTTTTTCTGACTTGGTCTTGGTCTTGGTCTTGGTACTCTTGTATAGTTAATGCCCATTGGTATTCCAAAAGCACCTTTAATTAGTCTTGGAGAGGCAGATGAGGCCGGGTTGACGTATACGGTGAGATATATTGGGTCCCATGGAATTTCCTTGTTCTCTTACCTTATCAAGACATCCTTGGTTTCAAATTTCAATCAAGAGATTCATTGAAAGTTGTGCCTAGTGGTAAAATTGTTCAAAATAAGAGAAGCATTTTTATAATTTTTAATAAGAAAAAGCCTTTGTCTTTGGGGGAGCTACATTTGGCCATATAAGTTGCTCTCACAGATTGTATCCATTTTCTTTAAAATGGGTGCTGGGTCAGGTATTGACCATGCCCATGCAAGGCCCAAATACCCTCTCTCTGAGCTTTGCCCAAGTCGGGCATTGAAAGTCACACCTTAGCTTCACCCGCACATGATTGAGCACATGACTGATGATGTGATTAGTATATATGATTAATCATTAATAAGATTGTGCTAATTACATTGCTCAATCATATGATGGGACAAACTCGTAATGAAGTATAATTTGGGAATATGTCACATGAAGGGATGGAGGTTATATGAAACGGCACAAATTATCATAAGTGGGCCCAATGGGCCATGGTGGAGTTCCGCCCATCTCACTCAAAGGAAGTGTGTGGAGGACCACTTGGGGAATCCGGAAAAAATAGGTCCACTTGCATGTACATATCAACCATTTTCTCTCAATGTAGAGTCCCGTATCTTTTCTTAATAAGACTGGATAATGCCAAAACAGCCTTTGATGGTTGTAGATCTATTCCCTTGTTAACTGTAAATTACATGCAACTGTCGATTTCAGCTGTGTGGGCTGTCATAGCATCCGGGTGGTCGACTGCCCAGGGAAAGTTACTTGAGGGCTACGCTATTGTTTGTAATTGGCTTTAGGAATATTGTCTTGAAGTAAACATGGATAATATCTTGACTGGACCTGAACGGCTGAACAGTCCTTGATTCACACCTTGTTGATACTGTGACTAGTTTATGATATTTGAGATCTAACCCACATCCCACGCATTGAAATAGAATTAAAGAAAAACAAGAAATGAATAAGCCATGTTAACTTATAGGCGGGTGGCTGAAACAATAAGGTTGCACTGGTGAGAAGGCCTATGGTTTCATCATGCAGCTGCAGCTGGGCCCATTGTGTCTAAATATCTAAATCGCCCAAATTTGGGCTATATTTCAATTGTGTAAAGGGCAGGGTTTCCATACCCTAAGCATGATCCTATTCCCCTTGTTAGCTCGCTCTCTCTCTCTCTCTCTCTCTCTCTCTCTCTCTCAACATAAATGTGAACAGCTATATCTCATCAGGATATATTGGGTCTTGGTCTATTTGTTGTGAGAGCTATCATATTTAACAATCTGAATCACGTCTCCATTGCTATCACTTTTACAAGATCCATGGGGAGCTTATTCTTGGAACTTGGTTGGATAAGAAACTAGTGGTTGAATTTCACACCCATATTTAAGGTTGCATCTTATCCAGTGGAACTAGAAGATGCCAACCCCAGGCCTTTTAGCATTGGGCCTAAAATCTAGACCCAGACCCAGTTCTTCAATCAGAACGTTAGGCTTTACTTCTGCCATTTAGCAAATGGGGCTTACATTAACAACTGCTGGGCAATGATTGGTACCTTTCGTCAAACAAAAGTCAAGGTCGGTCCAATTAACATCCTAGCAAACATCCGAAGCCAGAAATCATTTACAACATTAGCCATATCCCACAGGCTCTGCAATGCAAAATTCTTTAGCCTGGATCCAGCCCATGGATTGGACTTGGTCTCCGTGCCCTTACCTTTTTTTTTAGGGTGCTGGAAGAAGAGATTCCATGAAGCAGAAGCAAATTGGGTCCGTGCCCTACCCAGATGCAAACATAGCACTGGTATTCATCCATATCACAATTCGAATTTTCTTACCATCTTCGTCTAATGACAGTAACCATGACATTTATGGTCAAGAGAGCTTGTAAGACCTGTCACTCTGCAACCATCATTATCTCCCAGGTCTGGACTAGTGTTTGATTGGTAACATGACTTCAACCAGCGACCTCAAAGTGTAATAATATCCATCTCACGTATCTATCAAGTGTCATTCAAATTGAATACTATGTTAAAATTAATATTTAAGAGAAATATTTATTACTAAAAAATACATGATTTGGTTGAATGATAAATCCATTTGCCTAATCATCAGAATAGGGTTCCCAACTTTAAAATTGAGGCCAGAGCAAAAAATCTTTCTTCAACACTGCGATGTAGAACTGGCCCCTAGCACAAAAGTATAAAACTCTTTCCTTTGGTAAAAAGATTGCAGATCTGCATTTTAAACATTATTAAATAAATTCATGTTGTCATCAATTCGCCATTTTGGGATCATACTGGAAGATTGTCAAGTTTCAGACTTTCTTAAGTGCTTTTGATAGCTAAGAAAATTAAAATAAAGTAGGGATGCATTTTAAATATGAAACTTCAAGCAAACTACTTTTAAAATGAAAGAAAACATATAAAAAAAAATTCTTCAAATTTCATAACAAACAGCTAAAAATAAAATACCATTATAATTCACTTATATTTTATACTTCTTTTAAAAATTAAATTTACTTTACTCCACTCTGCAAATAGAGTTACAAAACGTGCCCTTGACAACTTCCTAACTGACTCTTAACAACTTCTAAAAGAGAATCCAAAGAGAAACTAGAAACCACTTCCCCAAACTCGTACAAAAATGTACCCTCGTTTTGTCCTCCAGGGAACAGTTTCCCCTACACAACTCTAGCAGCTCCAGCACCTCGTCCAGCAGCTCCAGCACAACGACCTCCAGCACCACCTCCAGCAGCTCCCGCTTAAGGGGGCAAAACTCTGGTTTCCCGGTAGTACGGGGACACTGTTGCTTTCAGTATCTCCCAACGTGGGGTATTCCCAGGAAACAAACAGCCGATGAGGGTTGGTAATGCACAATAAATGCCATACGCCACTACTACTGCAATGGCAATGTATGGCTTGGGGTGCTTTCCTGTTGTTAAGAAATACCAGATAAGCCCAAAACCAAAATGTATTATAAACCGGGGTGGGTTTTTTAAGAGGTCTTTTACATTTGCGTCACTGAGCCTAATACAATAAGGAGAAGGAGGTGGAGGCGGAGGGAGTTGATTTTGGCCAGCGGGAGGGGGTTGATTTTGCAATCCGGCTTGCGGGGATTGATTAACAAGAGGAAGAGATTGCGACCTGGAAGCCATGGTAGGGAGGAAGAGGAAGGGAGGAAGTGTGATTTGATGGGAGGGTATGCTACCATACATACATACATACATATATATACATACATATATATATAGAGGATATTTTTGAATGGGTCTTTTTAAATACACCCACCCTATTTACTAAATGCACCCACCCTATTACACCCACCCAATAGTATAGGTACTTGCAAGTTGCAGAATCCGAGACATGTAGAGAGAAGAGCTATAAGCAATGATAAAATATGAGGTAAGAAGAGGTGATGAGACTAGCTGTAATGTCATTGGAAAAAGTCCACATACAATCATTTCACCATCTTTTAATCATTCACAAAAATACGTGTGTGGGTGTGAAAGAAGAAGAAACAGTACAAAACCTAGGGGGACTGATGACCTACGTTTTCGTATACATTGCAGTCAAGTTTAGAGGTACTTGAGAGATTTTAGCACCGAAAATGGGCTTTTTCCTCTTTTTTGCGATGGCCCGTAAAGACTGATCACTAATAAATATATAAATGTGTATTAAATTTATAAAACATATAAAAGTTTACATGAATCCCATAATCTTAGGAAGTCAAATATTATATTAATTTTTTGCCACTTCATTAAATTATAAAAAAGATATGGTTATTTCTAGTATTCCATAATTGAGGTCCAATTATAAAATCTAAACCAGTAGAATATATCTTTCGCAAGTGAATTAGTGGCGGCCCACATTTAAAAAAAAACAAAAACCTATGTATTTGCCACCAATAAATTAATTAAAATGTAAAACATAAAATTTCACCATTTATCCTTTTGTGTTTTAATCATATGAACATTGATGATCAATCTAATAGTGGATTTTACTCTGATTAAACTGAAATCTACCCTACAACTTATGTAAAAGAGATGATCGATCGAGATTTCTTAAATAAGCCCTAATGATAATTCCAGTATAAAAGGACACATTGATGAAAAACACATTGGGTTTCTTATAAGCTATCTCAAATTATATAAAATTAACACATCAAATTGAAATTTCAAATCAAACAAATTAAATAGGCAAGCCCCATCGAAGTATATCACCACTTGTTACAGCACTAATTATAGTCTTGGATTGGCTAGCCAAGTGACGTGTTAAATGTGTTCGATGAGTTGGGCCATGCATAACTACTTGGTTTGGTCTTTAGTTTACATCAAGATGACAATGACTCGTTTAACTTATAGACCCTAACTCGTTTAGCTTAGATAGACTCTAGGTCCAACTCATGGACCTATGACATGACATGACTGAAATCAAATCCAAATCACTCATATAAAGTGAAAATTATGACTAAAACAATTTAGTGATGGGTGTGACTATTGTTTATAAACATCAACCAATCCCTCTCTCCTTCTATCTATCCTATTTCCTAGGGGTGCACAAAAAAATTGTTAAATCAATTCAGACCAATCTGAATCGGACAGTTCAAATTGGTCTTGTGGTAGATCGGTTCGGTCACGGTTTGAATATGCGGTTAAACTGCTAAAACTAAACTGAACTGAACAAATTATATCTTTAATAACATAAGAAAGACCCTCAAAGTGCAACAAGGCATCCATCCGACGTTTCCAGATGGGTAAGTTCCTTCCATTGAAAATATTGACCTCAGCGAGAACGTGCAGAGCAGATTTAGCCGTAGACATGTCTTAAAAATAAAAATAAAGCCCATATACCACTTACCGTGATCGCAGACCAAAATATTTTTGACCGTTGAATTGGCAATCTGTTGCGTCTACCAGATAGTGCTTGTCGCCACGAATCCACATATCCAAAGCGTACGTCGATCGGAGGTTAGATGAAGCAGTTACTGCGGGTCAAAGTTGTTGTTTGACCGAAGAGACTAGGGACCCGCGCTTGCGTCAACCGTACCGTACCCGTCCACTAACGGCGCTGCCTTGCAAGTCTTCGGTGGCTTGCGTGTCTCGGTGCACAGAGATGATACGATAAAACCGGAGCAAAAATGCTAGGGAGCATGACTCTGGAGCCCCAATGAGAGCCCGATCCCAGCTGGCGCTGAGATGGACCTAAATGAGTGTTTTTGCTGTGTTGGACCTATGACATGACTCGAGGAATGATGGCTTGGTAGCTGCTAAATCCATACATTATACTGTCTATATTATACCTATACCTATATATACAGTGGGTGTAAATAACAACATTACCGTATCTTGCAAACAAAATAAAGAGACGATGAAAAACATATGAAGACTTTACCGTATTTTGCAAACAATTGTTGTACAGATGCACTGCGCATTGGGCACATGGAACCAGGGTTGGAATCACCTACCAAACGCACTTGTGGGTCATCAAAGTCACTGATCCGTGGGCCCTCGAAGTGAAAGCCTCATTCTAGGACAAGTAGAAAAAACACGCTAATGATGCTAATTAGTTACGAGGATAGAAAACTCAGTGAGTAAATTTGGAACTCGGATGAGTCACATTTTTTATGAGGTACGGAATCAAAAATAGGGGAAACTCAGTGTAAATTAAAAATAGGACAAGAATCGGATCAGCTCGACCAAGTTTCTCTAGAACTCGTTGACCTGGTTGAGTTGCATAATTCGGCCAAGTTTGGTTGTTGTTTTTTTTCCTTTTAACAGTCTAAGAAAACTGGCCAAATTCACCTCTCAGTCAGCCCAGTTAATGCATGCAATAGTTACTACTTACTAAAATGGATTTTAGGGTTTATTAAGATTAAAAGCAATCAAAACACACAAAAAAAAAAAGAAAAAGTGAGGGAGCAAAATAACTGAACAGATATGTCTATCTTCTTCTTCTTCTTCTTCTTCTTTTTCATTGGATGTTGTGCATGATTTATGAACTTCTTCAAATAAAAAAGAAAAAAGAAGAAACACATAGTTATGTTCATTAACGATCGATACCCTATCTTATTTGGACCTTCTCTCCAAATAAGATAGTCTCTCTTTTTCTTTACTTCTTCTTTCAGTCAGGAAGGAGGAGCAATGAAATAGGAAGGTGCTGCACCCTTGCTGAACATGCAGATTCTTCTTCTTGTTTCTTTTCTTTCTCATGCAGAAAAATGAAACTAATTGTCCACAGGTTCATTAGATTTTCTTATATAATTCATTTGATAATTAAGTGTCACCTGGGTTTTATATCTCTTTAAAGCATTATTAAAATACTTCTTTTTTTCTAAAAAAAAAAATTACTTCTTTTCCTATTTGGCTTAAAAAAATTCCAAAAAATCAGCTTATGGATTGTTGCTTTAATTGCATAATTCTACAAATTTAATCTTCCAAAATGCTAGAGTAATTGAGCATTTTTTGAATTCAACCTATGGACAACATTTTATGGAATTCAGATAGCCCCTACTAGGAATTCTCATAGTAAATCTGGAAGTCTGAAAACCCCCAGCAGCTGCTTACAGTTGCATGTAATATCTTGGCCTTCTCAGAAACAATCAAGGAACATTAGCAATCATGGTAGGGTATGGATAAAATTATAAATCTCGTGTCGGTCTTTGTACCAGTGGGTATGAAGACAAGTCGTTATTTTACTTGATAGTCCTTAAATATTACAGTTAAAAAAAAAAAAAAAAAAAAAAAAAAAAAAAAAAAAAAAAAAAACTTCAGATATGCATTTGTCTAGATTTTGATTTTGATGGACTAACCCTCTAGGCTATGGGGAACATACTAAAAAAAACTTTAGAAATTATGGTGGGAATCTGAAAAAACTTCAAACATGCATCGTCTAAATTTTAGATTTGTCTTAAGTGGGCTCTCTATCATGACAAGAAAAAGGGCCGACAGTACAAGTTTCGCTGTAATTACACAATCAAAACGGTTTGAATAATGAATGAGATGGGTAAAGAGCTTTATTAGTTTAGGAGAGAGCATTTACATGGGAGGGTCCCCACTCCCCACGTACAAATTCAAAACGAGTTCTGCCTTCACCAACTACCACTTTAGTTGATCGCGTGGTGGTGTAACCTCTGACCATGGCCAAGACTGCAGGAGGGTAAAGGGTTGGCTGCGGCTAGCTTTGTCTTCGTCTTGCATGTTGCAATAACTCACGAACATAATACATATTTCTCGAAAAGAGACAGAGAAGATAAAAGGCAGATAGATCCAAAAAGAAAAGAAAAGAAGAGATTGGACGCCTTCCTTTACTCTTAAAACACTTATCTGATCTCCTGCTACTGCAGACTGCAGTTGTTTCTGCAGCGATCTCCGTAGTAGTGGTCCCTCTTGCGGACAGTCTAGTCTGTCTTCCACAGCCCATCTGCCAGTGCCTTCAGGTCTTGGCACAAGCACCGGCTTCCCCACCGTTCAAGATGTTATGATGATCAGGGTGTAAGTTTAATTGGTTTTGTTTTTAATATGTTTCTTGGTATTTTGTGAGGACTTAAGATATGAAACTTCACGTATTGAGATGTATAATTTATGGGGCTTTCTAAATACACCCACCTACTTAGTAAATATACCCACCCTATATCCCAGCAAACCCAAAAGAAAAAGTAGGTTCTTTCTCACAATAAACGCAGACGACCAAATGAGGATGAGACAGAGCAAGGACCCAGAAAAATACCAGATTACCTTTTGACCCTCTCTCTTTTTTATTCTCCAAAATCTGCTTTCACTAACACGTTGGTAGGAGTAAAACTCCAGTGGGCCACCTGTGAAAATCAAAACTACTCAAATCAATGATGAAAATGATCGCGAGGATCAATTGGATCACTGGAAGAGAAAAGAGAGTAAGGGACCATTGTGTCAATATCCTCTTGATTAGATTAATCAAGATGTCAATCTAGTGGGCCCTTTGGTGAAAATGATCCGGCGTCTATCTATCTATAAAATCTGTGGCTTTGGAGGGTTGGTGAAAGAAAAGAATATATGTATATGATCAAAACACATAAGTATTGGCTAAAGGACCATTGTGTCCATGATCAAAACATATAGATTGGTGGACTGTGTATAGATTAAAAAAATAAATAGTACGAAATGAAAGATATGATTGAAATGAACATTTTTACCATTGTTTCTTACTTCCCTACCAGTCTTTTATACCTAGATCTAATGGATAATGGCATGATTAATTTAACCATGCAGCCTACTAGATGAACATCTAGATTAATTTGATGAAAAATATAGTCACACCGGTCGCTTGCTTTATATGTTTTGACTGATTCCTTTTTTCTCTTCCACAAGTCTTTTTCAGCCATATATATGAATGGTTAAGTGGTATCATCATTTCCCTCATAGGGCCCACAGATGGAAACCTAGACTAATATGATCAAGCAAACATAGACACTATGGTCCCCTCAACCTATAATCATTGTCTCTTCTTCCACCAAACTTCTCATAGGCCGCATATCTAATAGGTAGTGGTAGGATTGTCTCCACTAGAGGGCCCAGTAGATTGACGTCTAGATTAATATGTGAAAAATTATATATAGGCACAATGGCCCTTACCTATATGTTCTTACCATTATCTCTTTTCTCTTCTACCGATGTTTTTAAGCCATTGATCTTATGGATAGAGGGCCTTACACATAAGTAAGCGGATGAAAATGTTATAAATAAATATAATGATTTTGCATCTGAGTTTTACCGGCTTTCTCTGCAATCCGAAATTCTGGCGTACATTTTATATTGTCTTAATGGTAGACACGTTGTCCGGATTCCGCTTCTTCAACGATGTCAAGATATCTCGTGGCTTCACATTTTTCGTAAACAGATGTACCATCAACTGGATTTCGGATTTAGAGAGCCAACCGGGATATGGATGTCCCTCCATATATGATGCAAGGGCATAGTTATGTATTCCGCATTCCACCCTTGCCATCCAGTCATCACCTTGATATAAAACTGTTAAACTTGTAGACTATGAATGAAGATGTTAGAGGTATTAAAATGATTTCAAATTTGATAGGTAGGATGACCATATATATAACTTGACCAAATGATCAAAATACCTTCAAATTCTAAACCGTTAAGCCATAAATTAAATTGGTTAATCTCATAATACAATATAAACCCAACCCAACGGTAACTAAAATTTTTTCAATAGAAAAAAAAATCAATAGGGGAGAACTACCAAGGGAGTGTCTCTTTTTTATCTTTGTTGGTATGTGCCATGAAAGAGCCTCATAAGCTCATTGATTTAGTCAACCATACTTGTATCTGTCTTTTTATTAATTAATGAGATGATGATGAGAGCCATCCTCACTGGCATTGATGATGACATGACCTTTACTACTTACTTTCTATCCTCCCTCATCTTTTCACTCTAGTGTCCCTTACTCTCTCTACTACATGTATACATGGTGGAACAAGATCTCCCTTTTTGGCCCAAACAGCAAAAAACTAGGGTGTGCCACATGGGGGCCATTTTTATTTTTTATTTTTAAAGGAGGGAGCTGGGATGTGCTATTGGACTTTTTCCCCCATATGGCACCCCCTGGTTGGTCCAAACATGTTTAGACCAAACAAGGGATCCTCTTCCATACAAAGTGGGTGTAAATAACAACACCCATAATTTATATAAGAATAGTAAGCATTTGAATCATGAAAGAGAAGGTAAAAACTAAAAAGACAGATTTGCATGATAAGGTGTTTTTTAGTGTGCTTTTCATGGATTTCTCAAGACTCAAAATCTATCAAGATTTAAAATATTAGTTCAATAAAAAAAATTGAATGGTTCAAATCACACATCTAAGGCCCACAAAAGAGAAAAATATGATTGATGAGTATTGATCGGGCAACCCATTGCAGATGAAGATGAAGTAGGAGTCATACAGCACTTTTTGAGGTGAGAGGTGTGAAAAGGTTTCAGATGTGAAAATTGGGCTGAAAATGGATTCATTTACGCATGGTTTTCACTGTTTAATTGTTTGTGTAACAAATATCTATATGCCTAACTGTCACTCATGAGCAACATTTCCATATACACGAAAGTCCTAGATGAAGACAAGTGTAACGAATCATTTATGCTGAAATTACATCCTAACTATTTAGCATCCTAATATTGCAAATTGATTCCTCTATTCATATATAAATGGAAATTTTTTGAAGGTTGTATCAAGTCATGTTATGATAGTGGTGAAAACTGTTGATCATGATAGGGTGCTGTTTTAGAAACCAAACTCTAGTTCTCATTGCACTCCTCTCCTGTTCATGTTGCTCGTTGTACGATTATAGTCATCTCAACATGTAGGCTAATGAGGTGTGAATAAAACCAAGAAACTAAGTTTTTTTTTTTTATGTTTGAACGTAATATCAAATGATTAGCATTGTCTGATTTAGAAACCAATTCGCCTACTGATTGTTCAAATCCAATCCGACTTTTCATAATCTAACATCCAGGCTGCAAAATCATATTAGATTTTTTGCCTGAGGCCATCATATATGATGATGGAAAATGTGAGTTTTATATAATAAAAAGAAAGAAAAGAAAATTAAATTAGCACCAACTATTGGGCTTATTTGTGACAAATGTGTTGTGCTAAGCATCTTGCACGGTTTGAAAGCCCTTGCTTTACATGCCGGGCCAGCCCCACCTCATCAGAGGGCCAGATTGACAACCCCACTCACAAACCAATGGTAATGAGGCCACCCAAGTCATGTAGGTCTATAATTGAGTTCCAACTAGTAGTCTATAATAGCTAAAAAAGAAAGAGGAGGGGAAAAAAGAGCACATATCAGATCACTTCAGCACTTTATATATTTTTCAACTCCTGTTGCCCCAAATTTTTAACCTGAATTTAGAATTTTTATTGACTCATTAAACTCCAAAATAATCAATTTCACGTCTTAAGCATTCATATAATAAACTACACAGGCGAAGTTGATATAAGCTTCACTGTATCATGAATACGAAATACAATTTAGCAATGAGAGCACAATCACGTGTCTTAAGCATATTGTACTTGGAACCTTGTAAGAACCTAAAATAATCTTTAAAATGAAACTTCCTCGCAGCGAAAGGTCTGTCAAATTATCACACATGAATCATTCCATTCCCTTACAAGATACCAATACCATGAACGTACGTTCAAACTCTCTAAAAGGAGTCAAATTACCAACCCCATTTTCTTTTTGCAATTTATCACTTGTGGATTCTCTACTGAATTGGCATGAAAAACTTTTTCCAATTGAAAACCCAAGACATGTATTTTCAACATAGTGGCATTCATATTAATTTCATAGAAATGCAGAGTGAAATGGATTGTTAAACACGTATAAAAGAGTTTAGGAGTGAAGGGTGCAATGGAAAGAAGTAGACAGGACACTCTCATGGTGAAGTCTGGGCATTTTACTTTCAAACAATCTTTCGCTTTTAACCCCTCATATAAATATATATATATATATAGAAAGACATTAATTCCTCAAAGATGTTAGAAATTCAACTTGGCATAAGCAAATGGGTCCTTAATAAAAATTAGATTTTAAATTGAATAACCTTTAAAATCAACTTGATTAGTTCAAACCTAAGTAGTTTTATATTCAATTCTTCTTCACAGTCTACGCAGTCACCTTATATTTTTAGTTTAGGAGGATGAAATAGGAACATCTTTAATAGTATTAAGGAAAAGTTGAGGAAGTTGAGATTATAATGAGAATCTTAGAGTTGCAACCCGCATAGTTTTCTTTCAATGGAATAGCCTAGTTTTTTAAATTAAAACGATTAGAGTTACTCTAAATACATCTCCCCGCCCTAAAAATATTTTCAAGTTTTCAAATAAAAAGGGTAACTACGGTCACAAATTTATCTTACCATGATGACAGGTCCTACATAGAGAGTAATTTTACAGTGTGCTCATTTGTTGGAAAATCTGAACCATTCATAATTGACTCAATTCTCTTTTGTGGGTTGTCTCCAACTATGTCTTCAATAAGAGTAGGTCCCACCATAAGATTCAAAGAAAGAGTACACTAATGTACAAGACTTTGTGACCAATTCTCTTTTATGGGTTGTCTCCAACTCTGGCTTCAATAAGAGTGTGTCCCACCATAAGATTCAAATAAGGATTATACTAATGTACAAGACTTTGTTAATCACACTGTGGATCTCAACCTTAAGTTGGACCAACTTCTTTTAGAGTAAAATTTGGGCACATACAATTTTGTAGCGGTTTATTGTTACCATTTTGGATTTCTAGTTGTGGGACCTACTATGAAGTTCTACTTTTGCCATTCCCTACTAATAGGAGGGCAAGTAAGACACTGGGATTGGTAGGATAAGAATTAGGTTCTTACTTATCTTTTTATTTAATGGATGGATTTCTTAAAGGGCCTGATTGCTCATTTGCAATTAGAGTAATATGCAGCTGTAGAATTAAAAGTTATTTTTTGCCTTTTAGAATCCAACATTGTATGTTACATGGGGCTTAATCATTGGTGTTTAGATAGAAGAGAAATTTCTTAATATAGAAAATATAAAAAATTACAAAGAAAGAATGGTAAATAAAGACCAGTTAAATATTTAAGTTGTCGGATCAAGTTTATGAAGTGAGCAGTCGGTAATACTTCAATGTGGTGCCTGAGTTGGGCCTTTGGTCTACGAAAAATTTGGATTGTCCCTCCAGCTTTGATTGTATGCGTTGGAGTATGTGTGATATCTCTGACGATTATCAAAATGTGTGTTTTGATAAAGCGCATTTACTTCCTCAAATGACTCGGCCTGACCCACAATTGCTGGGTTAATCTCTCCACTCAGGGCTTGACTACACTTCAATGACTCCAAAGTTTTTTGAGCGGGTTTTTGGTTCATCTCTAAGGCCTCTAATCTCCTCATCAATGTGGCCAATTTGGCATCCTCATGTAATGCATAAAATGATGATGTAACATGAGGAAAAATAAATTGCAGGAGGTAAAATGAAGAAGTCACGCGATATTTTGCGTGGCGCTCCCTGTGGGATCCTAATTTTTAATTAGGGTCATTAGTCCTAATCATTCTATTTAGCCTGGTCTGAATGATTTTTAGAATTGACAACAATCTTGTATATTAGTTTTTTTATAATTAATTTAGTATAGAGTTATATTTTTTTTAAAGTGATTAGATCTTATAGTATTTATAAGAGACTTTGGTTCTCAAAGTATAGTTCTTGTTCAAAATTCTCATAGGTCATCAAATAGAAAACTTTTGGAACTCAGGCCGGATTGAGTTCTCAAGCATGAAATGCCAAGTTCAATCAAACATGAATTAGAATTCTGAAGGAATTCTCTGAATGCCGCGAAACATGAATTTACCAAATTCTTATAACCAAACGGTCCTAAAAAAAGAAAAGGAGAACATCACCTCTTCCGGTGGTCTGTTTAACAATCTGATTTAGATTTTATAGGATTTTACTGATGGTGTGGGGTTTGTGGTTGTAGATTTGGATAGCAGGTAGTTTTCAATGGCTTTGTTTTTTCTTTTTCTTTTTTTTTCTTTTTTTCTTTTTTTGTTTTTAGTTGAATCAATGCTGATGATGCTTGTGATGTTTTTTTTTCGGTTTCTGTATTTGGGATCAATGTTGTTATTTCGGGTTTTTCTATTTGTTCTTAGTTGCAGTAATGTAGTATTATAAAGTTTTCACTGATATTCTTCTTTCTTTTTAATATCTACTGTGTATCAAAACATGCTTTTTAATTGTAATGATTTTTTCAATTGAATTTGGATTCTTGCTTTCCCGTTTGAATTTGTGGAAGTTCTGATGTTTATGTTTTATTATACCCATGTATACTCTTTATTCTTTCTTAATTGTTTTTTTATTTTTCTTCTTCTTGACGTCTCTACATTGGATCTAATGGGTTTGTGCCCCTTACAACTTTGGACCACAGACTGCATATCGATCAATAAATTACCTTCATCAGTTTCTATGTCCTATGAACTTCACGTGAGTTTTTTTTTCAAATAGATTTAAGAATCTCTCTCTTACATGCTTCCTCCATTTTTTCTTGGAGATTACTTGCCTTTTTTAAGCTTCCTTTGCTTATATGCTATAGAAGTTGAAGCATTTTGACATTTTTATGTTTGATATCTTTTATTGACTTTTATATTTGCAGGCAGTGGCGGATCCAGGATTTTGGTTTGAGGGGGGCTAACGATAGTGAACAGTAAATTTCCTACTCAGCTCTAATGTTTATGAGAAATCTCCAATGTTTACAAAAATATACCCTAAATCTAGAAATTATATAGAGAAAATAATTTCAGAATTCTAAAGAATATCATTCAAATGATCACTTGATTTGAGGACTTTTTGAGAGAGAGGGAGAGGATTTTTGCCATTGCTTTGAAGTTGAAGAAAGAGAGGGCGGTTCGACGGGTTTCTCAAGTGGGGGCTATGCCAAATGGGCCTAAAAGCCCTTATGGTCCTTTTTAGGTTGGGTGGGGAGTAAAGCCCCCATACCCTTATATGTGAGTCCGCCCATGTTTGCAGGAAGGGAAACTGTGAATGATTCTGTCGGGGCCGTCATTTGTTGCGATTTGATTGAATGCATTCATCATAGTTTTTCAAAGCTTGATCTCATGGGCTCCTAACTTTAAAACTTGAAAATCTTCATACATGTTTCATAATTTCTTTACCTTTATTTTGTAGAATTTTCTCATACGTCACTTTATGATTTTAAGACTTGGTCTTTCATGCATGACTTGAACTTTACAAGTTGGTTTCAAAGGGATTTTAAAAATACATGCATAATTGGATCATATTTTGAAACTCAATTTCAAACATGTTAAACATATTTTAAAACATGATTTCCATGGCCAGATTATCCTCTTAGAAAATCATTTTCTTAGCCTAAAACCCTTGGAATTCTAGGGTATCCAACCTTCATGTCAATCATAATACCTGGATGTTAAAAAGTTTCAAAATTTGCATTTCGGTGACCTTTCGGTTAACCAATAGTGTGTTCGGTTAACCGAAAGGTAACTAAATTTGAAAAATCAGATTTTTGACTCCATTGCATATGACCGTTGGGAGTTTGGTTAACCGAACTATTAGGGGTTAACCAACAATATAGCCGTTGAACAGACTTTTCTATAAAATCCAGTTCTCTCCTTAGGATTTGTGCCTGAGCATTTGAGGGTCAAGGAAGGAGTATTAATTGAGACATGCTAAAGAAGGATTTCAATGGCAGAACCATGGATTTCAACGTTAGGGTCTTGTCAAGTTAGTAGCCCTTTTCTTCCAAATACTTTATGCTTGTTTGAAATATTTGATTTACCTAATGGCACGATATTTATGCTTTCTGGAACTGTGTGGGGTTGATTCCATAACATGTTTTCACTTTAATCATGCTCAACGTTATGATTTCATTATCTACATTAGTTTACACATGTTTCTTGATTGCACTTTGATCAAACTTGCTAGACTTAGTTTTCATTTTCTAAACCAAGTTTGTTCCATTTCAAACATGTGCTCATCATTTAATACATCTATCTCACATTTATGATTTTTACCTTTAGATCATTTATGAGCTTTAAATCTCAAAACAGATAAGAGTTTTTCATGCATATGCATTGAATGACAACCTTTGCAATCTTCTTTATGTATATGCATTGAATGTCATTTAATTTTCATAGGAAAATTTTTAAAAAAGTAATTAACTTTTGTCCCATTTTCAAAAAAGTATATCAAGATTTAAATATTTCAAAAAAGTATAAAAGTTTTCCACTATTCTTTCAATCAACTGCTCTACATAAAAAAGTTTTATAAAATGATAAAAGCACCCTTCCCTTGTGATAGGACTTTGTCTTTTAGAAATCATTTTCCTTCCCAAAACCAGCCATTTTGATTTGCTGAAGTGGGCCCCACTAGGTCATTTGGATTGGACTTCGTCATTCTTCTTAAATGATTTATTAAAGGAAAGTATTGAAAAATGATATAAGGGTATTTTTGTCATTTTTTAAAATTTTGTCTTAGAGAGGGCTTGATTGAAAGAGATATTCAAATTTTTATCTACTTTTTTGAAAATAAGGCAAAAGTTTTATACCTTATTGAAAATCTCCCATTTTCATATCAACATATTTAGAAGCATCAATTTATACTTAATTGTATCGCTTTTTAGTACATTCTTAGGCATATAGTTGAGATAAATATTTCATGTTGTAAAGGTTATTGCTAAGTTTTAAAAAGTATAGAGGTTGGATGTAAAGGTTATTGCTTAGCCTTAAAAAGCACAATGAGTGGCTGTGAGGTTTGAGGCAAACCGTAAACCTCTAATATTGTTAGTGGATTGCTAGTGAGGTGAAAGTTCACAAGCCGGAGTGGATGTTGGCAAGGTTGCCGAACCAATATACATGATGTGTTATGGTGAATGCTCTATTATGATGTGAAACTATCTGCTCTAAAAGAAATGTAATTCAAGTCCCTGCAAAAACCAATTGCTAGTGATTGATTTTCTATTATTTCCTTATCTTATACAACCGTGTGGTGGTTTCCAGGTTTCATGAGATGCATACAAGGGAATGTGAAGTACGTAGTAGAGCCAAGAGGGCTTGACAATAAGGAGAGGAATCAAATAGAATGAGAGAGAAGCTCTTTACCACAAGAACACTATTATATCTCATAATTATATTAATTTAAGCTTATATCTCGTAAGAACAAGAGGGGAGCAGTTCTGTTTTATGGAGATATTTGTTGACATTTCATGGTACGGATATAAAAACAATTTGATTACTTGTTTTAAACCGACCATCGTGTGACCGACCAATTGATCTAGGCTGTTGGACTAATTTGATTAATATATTTTAAACAACGATGATAGCTTACTGTACAAATTCTCTCAGCATTGATATTTTGAAAATATTGCTATATTTATCTACACTGGCGTTTCCTTAATTTCTTTCCGAATGGTAATGATATTTTCTTAGTCATATTTTGAAATATTGTCTTAATTGACAATATCCCGATAAAAATCACGATGTTATTGGAATAGAAATAAAAATATATGCAATTGTTTATAATAGTGTGTGTATATATATATATATTTAATTATCGTATATGTTCGGTTAAAAATTAATTCACCTGTAGTGATGTTTGTCTATAATATCCTAAAATTTGTAGCTCTAACGGTAGGTCTGTTTGTTTGATAAAGAATATATTGCAATTGTAATTGAATACATAAGGTGGTTAAAAGATTAGGGCAAATGGTGGATTCCAATAATGAACATCAATTAAATAACATGATATTTTAGGAAAATAGAATAAAAAAGATCCTTTATTCTGCTTATTTATTAAATTTTCACCTTTGAACTTCCTTGGTCAGTGGGTTTCGAAGGTTCTGCGTGTTGGCCTCAGTGGCTCGCGTGTCCCCATCCTTGCACTTTTAAATCCCACGAGTGTTTGATATGGTAGATAGATGAGGTTTGTAATGAGGATGGTATGGATGGCTTGCTTTGGGAATCTTGCAATTAGGGAACACTTTTATGTTGCTTTGTGGGAAATGGAAATGGTTCACCAATCCCAAGGGGTTGGCAGAGTGGTCAGGACCACATTCCTCCCTCTTTCGGAGCTCGAGTCTGGGTATCGACTCTCGATTCCCTACTCTTTAAGAACCCCTCTTCAGAGACAGAAGGTTGAGTCCACTTGTGGTAAATGAAAATGATTGACCAAGGCTGGGCTAAGGTGAGGTGCAGCGACGATGTCACCGGTCAAGGTACTCCACCCCGTTCAACACCCAATGCCCCTAGAAATACTTGCCTTGCCCCTTTTGGTATGAGTTGAGAGCAAAACCCACCTTTATAATTACAATTCTTATATACGAAAGCCGCCGTTTTCAATTGCCAATTCAATCGCCAATTTCAATTTTTATTTTGACCATTCCTCGATTTTGACATGTACTAATATCAAGCCTATTGATTGATATCGGCCAATTGATTTGCATCGTCCATCATTACTCCTACTGCTAAATAGGAACTGATTCGTTTCCAAGGCATGTGCTTTGATTGTACGTGTGCGAGACTAATTTTCGAACACAACCTGATCCATTTAGGATGTAAATGATTTTGAATGTTTATTAATTGAGACCCAAAACTGCAGGTCCCATTCATACCTCACCCAACACAACTCATTAAATTCCACCATTCCCTTACACAAGCGCTTTCCTTCTCTCCCGGGATGGGGAAGATGCATTTACGTTCTGATCTTAACCCTCTTCCGTTACCAGCATTTTCATTCTCTTCCGGAAAATGAAGCTACGCTACCCTTCTCCTCAACGATTTTATAACGTTCAAATGGAAATCTTTAGGGTAAATGAATTGGGTGTTTCCTCTTTCTTTATAATGTTCTATTCATCTTACCATTCACATCTCCCATCCTCCTTTATTACATTTTTTCTTTTAGAATTATTCTTCATCGTCGTCCCGCACGCCACCCCTTCGTCTTCATCGTCCACCAAAACCAGCTCACTGGTTGTCATAGAATTGGGATCTTCAGCTAACACCCTCTTCTAAAGTAGAGGTACCTAATCAAATTCCTTTTATTTAACCTCTGGTAAAAAAAGTTAAAGAACTTACCATTTTTCCTGGGCTTGATTTAGTGAGTGGTTTTATTTACTTTTTTATGCAAGTGACTATATTTAGAGTGCCTTATGGTTGCTTTGAATTCAATTAATAAACTAATGATATTCATGATATTGTTTATAGTGCCTTATGTTTAGCTTTGCTGATGGGCTTTTGTGATATTGCTTTGCATTAAGAATTTGATTTCATCATGCATTCCAACTGAATGTTGTAATGCCATAATGGCCAGATTTTCAAAGTCTACACATAGTTTCTCATAGATTGTATTATGATTGACCAACTTAATATAAGAAAAAAAATTTGTCTCCAATATTATGGCTTCTGTAAAAAAAAATAAAAAAAAAAAAAATTTAAAAACCTAATTATATTCCATAATATAATTGACTATCTTTAGCTTGATTGCATTATGCATTCCAACTGTATGTTGTAATGCCATAATGGGCAGATTTTCAAAGTTCACCCATAGTTTGTGATAGATTTCATTTTGATTGACCCACTTAATATAAGTAAATTTTTTATCCTATTAGGTTTGTGTCTGTTTAAACCTTATGTTTATGTTTGTAATATAAAAGGCATGTTTCAGAGTTCATTTTATGAACCCGTCTTCTGCCCCTTGAGATTTGGTACAAATTAATAGTATAGATTATCTCAGCATCCTTTAAGCAGTGGGTTGTTATTTGGATCTATAAGTGTTTCAACAAATGGTTTCATTTATGTGGATGATCATTATTTTCGTCGCAAGGCAAGCTCTGGCAAACCAACCACCTTATTGTCGCAATTTTTATCACCTTTGCACAAGCACAGCCGAGCTACAAACAGAAAGCCTGAAAACCTAATATTTGCTTCGAATAGAATTAAATAGATAATGAAAAAAGTTCCTTGCATATCTGAATATATTGAAAATCTGAAAAAATTTTTTTAATACCATGTAAGTAGTTTATGTGTATGTGACGTGTACGTGTTATAATCACCATTGATTTTTTTTATGTTATCCATAAGGAATATGCTTTAGGAACTCGAAGTCTTTACTAATACCTATTTAGGCCTATGTTCTGTATCTCTCTTTAAGTCTAATATCCCATTTTTAACTTCTTCGTTCCAAGAATTTATTGGCCTCTTCCCATGAGTTATGGTACTCGCAACACTAAAAATTTTAAACAGGGCTGTTTCGAATTTCCTAATCATATACCTGACACATCTCAATTGAGATCTATTGTTTTTCTCACCTGTGGGAGTATTCATAGCTTCCCCTGATGTAAATCTTATTTGATCCTTTCTTGTCACTTCACACATCTATCTTATCAGTTAGCATGCACATTTTTTTTTTTTTTAACAAACATCAGTATGCACATTCCATCCACATGTACTCTGTCTTTTCATTTTCTCTGTTTTCAAGGGCCTCAACATTCAGCTCCTTATAATTGTTAGAAGATTAATAGTCGGATATTTATTTGTATGTTCATTAGAGTGGTCTTTGGGACTCCATATGTGCTTTTGGAGTTTCTCCTTATAATAAAAGTTATTAGTCATCATCCAAGGGATTGATCTCCTCTTGAATTGCTCTCCTTGTTTCTCATTCTCTCTAAAATGGAATGTCATGGAATTTGTTTCATATGATACAGGAGTTTTCAGTTTGTTAGCAAGATATCCATCCACATTCAAATGTCCAGGGCTGTTTTTCTCTATGTTTCTAACATATTTTTGTTTAGTCTTGGTTAACTCTATTTGATGATAAGCTATTGGGAATAGTTCTATGTGGTTCTAATAATTCTTGTAAAGGTCCTCTAAATTGTTTTGGGAGATGGGAAGGATATTCGGGACTTCGTAGGACGGTATTTGTGTGTTTATGTTGTAGGATCAGTGGGTTAATCCTTTTTCAAAGGATTTGGTGGTCTGTCCAATGCTACTTATTTTTGGAGTGATATAAACTCCGGGAGCCGTTGAGCATCCAATGACCAAACATACAATTGTTAAATTTATGGCAGAATTCTTTTGCTTGTTCACATTCTATGGGAATATTTATTGGTAGAAAGAAAAGTCAATGAAGCGAATTGAATTCAATTAGAATTCAGTCCCAATTGATTTTGATCGTGGAGAATGTATTTTGACTACTCCAAAATGGTGGTTTTGTAACTTTTGGGTTACCATCTTAAATAAAAATAAAACATTCTCTCCTCGCGTTTCTCCCCATTCCCTTTTAACTCTTCAGTAACGGTTTTCTAAAGCGTCCGCAACTCTTCATCTTCTTTTCTTTTCTCCAACGTGCATACGTACAAACCTTCTGTCTTTGGGCCTTATGTTTTGGAGGCCTCTCTTTTGGAAGGTGGATAATGAAGAACCTTGATCTACATATATGTTGAATTTATGCGATTTGGTTGTGGACTTGATGTTTTATTTAGAGATTACTTATTTATTTGTTTGTTTATTTTTATAGTTTGTTCAATTGTCAAGAAGTGCTAAATTCTCTATTTGAAATTATTTAAAGCTTTAAGTAAACCCACACTAACCATTGGACCACGTAATTGTTTGTAAAAAAATTTCAAAATTAATTAAATGGTGATCATGATTGTAAAAACCTAATTTTTTAGGATTGTTTTTTTTATTTTTATGAAACGTTAATATAGGTTAAGCGGTTAGGGTTTCTTCATGATCTATTTAACAAATAATCTTAAATACTTTTAGATTTGTCGTCATTACAACAATAACTTCACCTCAATATTATATGAGGATACTAGGATAATTACTTCAGATGTGCTCATTAGAAGAAGATTGTAGTACCACCTTGTATTATGGAGTTTACTCAACTATAGTACCACCTTTATTCCATACTTTTATGCATTTTTAAAAAAATAGTTGTGCGAAATTCTACCTGTAAATTTCACCTAACAACTATTTAAGATTATGATATACATTTCCCGTGCTTAGCACGGGCACTTTACGCTAGTTGAAATGATAGAGATTGAAATGGAAATGTGTTGAAACACACCCCCCCCCCCCCCCCCCCCCCCCCCCCCCCCCCCCGAAATTGAAATGAGGCCTACTCTATAATTACAATAATAACATGGGCCCCAGCTTTTATGAATTATTGGACATAGAGCCCGCATTTAAATATGGGGGCCAGTTCTCCTAAGCTCAAGCTTAGGATAAGGTAAGCTCAAGTGTGTGGTGAGGCCCACCAGGGGACCCACATGGGGATGGGAATGTAGGGGTTTTCAAAGACTCCCTGGGATCCCCCTCTCTGTAAAAAGTCAACTCCAACCGTAGTTTTTATCATCTCCATCTGGGCCCCAAAAGTTTAATGGTCAACAGTCCATTCAGATCGATACATAGTCGATCGTATCGATCCAATGGTCCAGTAAATTCAAATCTGACTTAAAGTTGCTGGACATGTACAATTCCGGAGAGTCGTGTGTTTAGTCCATTTGCATGGACCAAAGAGTGGGCCCCACAGGCACGAGCTTACTAAATTTTATCCTAAGCTCGAGCTTAGGAGAGCCTACCTACCTACCTACAAATGTGGCGCTGCATTTTTGTCCAAATGAAGGCAGGCCACCGGTACAACATATTAAAATCCTTCTACCAACTTTTATTAACACACCTTATATATAAAACTTTTAATAAAATAATTTAAATTTTTAATATCAAAATAATAGCCTCATGTTCTAATTTATAAATATGAGTCTCATGTTATCATATTTAAGAGGCTAGCTCTCCTAAGCTCAAGCTTAGGATAAGGTAAACTCAAGTGTGTGGTGAGGACCACCAGGGGACCCACATGGGGATGGGGGGGGGGGGGGGGGTGTATTTCAAGGACTCCCTGGGATCCTTTTCTCTGCAAAAAATCAGTCATAGCCATGATTTCTATCATCTTCATATTGGCTCAAAAGTTTAATGGTCAACAGTCCATTCGGATCGATACATAGTTGATTCAACAGTCTAATAAATTCGGAAATTCGGATCTGACAAAAAGTTGGTAAACATGTGCAATTTAGGGGGGGTCATGTATTTAGTCCATTTGGATAGACCAAACATGGGCCCTATAAGCATGAGCTTACGAAATTTTATCCTAAGCTCGAGCTTAGGAGAACCTTGCTCATATATATATATATATAGGATATTCGTGTGACCATATAGTGAGGGATAAATGGTTCAGTAAATTCGAATATGACCGAAAGTAAGTGGACATGTGCAATTTAAGGGGGTCATGTGTTTGGTCAATTTGGATGAATCAAAGGTGGGCCCCACAAGCATGAGCTTACTAAATTTTATCCTAAGCGCGCGCACACACACACACATATATATATATATAAGGGATATTCATGTGATCATATGGTGAGGAGACAAACTTAATGGGGCCCACGTAGGATCCCACTGATCATGGGGCTTGGGGGGATGAAAAGAGTATTCTTAGATGCACCCATATGTCAAATTTGGGGTCAATCCCATGTTTCTAACCCCTTCATCCATGGCCCACAAGTTTACCGACTTTATACTAAAGAGAAAAACTTGACCTTCGATCTAACAGTTCAATCCATTTAAGTAGGTGGAAACTTGATGGGTCTAGAGTGTACTTAAAGAGGTCCCATGTGTGTAAATGGTTCGGATATATTATAAAGTTGGCTCAACTATATTATCCCTCACTGCAATATGGTGAGGGATGGATGCAGATGAATATTTTCATATATATATATATATATATGGGAGGGGCTCCCCTAAGCTGATATCCTGCCAAAAGTCTGAGCAACTCTTATTTGAGAGTTTAGACTACTTGAAAGACCCCAACGATCTGAGTGGCTGTTACTGAACCAAAAGTCTGAGCAACTCTTGTTCGAGAGTTGAGACTACTTGAAAGACCCCAAAACTTTGAGTGGTTGTTACTAAATTGGGTATTGAGAGTAGAAGAGAAACCGCGCAGTGACTTTTGGAGAGATCGATGGAGAGAGTTGCATCTTATTCATAATGTTACCGAAATGCAAGAAATGAAGTAGGATGAGAGTTATGGGTGAGGAGTAACGTTTTTGGTGAAGAGGAAACAAAGAGGAAATGAAGAGAGGAGTTACAGTTTTGGGTTGTATTTGAATCAATGCTCTCCCCACATGGAATTAATATTAAATAATTCGCTTCATATTATATAATGGGTGATGGTGCAGTAGACATTGATGGTTGAAATGGTTTAACTGGAAGGCATACGCCATGTCATGATAAGGTGAATGGTGAATCCCCGTGAGGAGTGTAAAACCCTATAGTGTGGGCCATCTACTGGTTATCTCAACCGGTTCAAATAAACACACTCCTTTTCAACGGGATTTCCCCACATTTTAAACCAACAAGTGTTTTATTTTTGGTACCCCAGCTACAGTGATTGGGACCTTTTTTTAGACCCCGGTACACCCTACCGGGGAGAAAGCCCTCAAAGTAGAAGGAAGCCCGACACACCTAGGAAAAAAGCCCACCTAAGTGGAAAGAAAGCCCGCATATACACATTACTGAGTAGACGAAACTCATCTGACCTTCACAGTTGAATTAAACAAAAATCAGACTATGAAATTATACAGCTTTTTTATGATGAAAGTATCCCCTGGTTTTGGGCCCATCTGAATCTCACTAACTGAATAATCCTTGTCACCCAGCTAACTGCAGTACTTCACTCGAATCGACAGTTCAGAAAAAAAATATATGGTATAATGCTACAAATGAGTAAAATAAAAAATAGTTAAGATAAAGGCTGGAAATTGGTTTACATCCAGGTCCATATAGGCTGGCTCGGGCAATATGGCCCATTGATTGTTTCAACGAAAGCATGCATAATCTAGTGTTTACTTCTGACGGACGTTATACCGTTCATCCATGGTTAAATAGGGTTCTTGGGCTGGATCAATCCAGGAAAACTGGAAAAGTTTGTCCAAGCCAGGCTGGTTTAATTATTATCAAGCATAATATGAGCCCAAATTCAGCTCATGGGTCTGATGCAAGCTGACCCCAGCGCATTCAGCAAATCTATATACACTCTTGGAGTAAATATGTAAGGATGGGCTTAAAGCAATACAGCCCATATAGCCTACTTAACTATCAGACCAGCAAAATAATGCTCACATCCTGGCTCCAGCTCATTGGCCTGAAAAGACAGGCAATATCCAGCCCAAAGCAGCCTAGGCTCACACGGGCCCAGATGTTGAGCATGTCTGTCCATGATGTGAAAAGTGAGGGCTAAGATTTAGCGTAGTCCACCCTAATCAATTGGTCTTATTTATGTCGGAGAATAAGATTTAGCTAGTCCACCTTAATCAAATAGAGGATAAAGGTTTGATGAGAGTGAAATTGGGCC
The DNA here is from genome assembly GCA_029852735.1 of Persea americana. Lineage (NCBI taxonomy): Eukaryota > Viridiplantae > Streptophyta > Magnoliopsida > Laurales > Lauraceae > Persea > Persea americana. The sequence goes on along the minus strand of CM056811.1, from coordinate 92,892,672 downwards.
TGGTGCAAAGCATGGGGAATGAAAGTGAAAGTGCCTTCATTGATCAAAGGTTGGCCCAAATGAGCTCTATAAAACTAGACTGCATATAAGGTTGCTCATGGAAGAACATTTCTCATTTAAATAACGGTGGCACAAGAAACAGAGGGAAAAGTGATCTTAATAGGTCAGCAGGGGCCATCAATTGGATGGTTAGGAATTATGATTGATGGCCATATGCTAGAATATAACGGCAAAAATGCGCATACACCATATTTCAGTGTATGTTGTCATATGATACATATCTTTGCAGCTATAGCCGGGTCCTTTCCGGAGGCCAAACCGAAGCGAAGAGAGCAAATGTCAGTTATGAGAACAAGAAGAAGAAGATACTAGAAGATGAGGTGCGGCATTAGCATGGATAGGGGTCATAGCTAAATGAGATAAAAATGAACAATAAGTTGGCACTTTGGAGAATTGAGTCTGAGTCAAATATGTTAAACATTAATAGATGTGAGGCAGAGTATATGTAGAGCAAGTTTAGTGAGTCCGCGATAAAGATGCAGAGATAGAGTCCTGAATCTGGAAAAAATAGATCCACTTGCATGTACAATTCAACCATTTTCTCTCAATGTAGAGTCCTGTATCTTTTCTTAATAAGACCGGATAATGCCAAAAAAGCCTTTAATGGTTGTAGATCTATTCCCTAGTTATTAACTGTAAACATGCAGCTGTCGATTTCAGTTGTGTGGACTGTCATGGCGCCCGGTTGGTTGACTGCCCAGGGACAGTTGCTCGTGGGCTACGTTATTGTTTGTAATTGGCTTTAGGGATATTATCTCTTTAGGAATATTATCTTGAAGTAAATATGGATAATATCTTGACTGGACTTGAACAGTCCTTGATTCACACTCTGTTGCTCCTGTGACTAGATTATGCTATGTGAGATTGTTAGGGCAAAAAACCAGCGAAGGAGCAAGATTTGGATATAAATTCGGCCTGCAGCAGGCGGAAACCATGCTGCAGGGGCTGCCGCCCAATCACCCTCTCCAGCCAGCTGTTCTCCCTCCCCATTGGAGAACCGGGGGTGGGGGAAGGGGGGTAGGTTAGGATTTTTATTTTTTTATTTTATTTTTTGCAGTGCGGAGATACAAAAATGCAGTAATAGAAGCTCTCTTTATCTTATTTGTTTAGTCACATGAGATCTAACCCACCTCCCACACATTGAAATAGAATTAAAGAAAAATAAGAAATGAGTAAGCCATGTCAACTTATTTTGCGGAAACAATAAGGTTGCATACTGGTGAGAAGGCCTATGGATCATCATGCAACTGCAGCTGGACCCATTGTGTAAAAATATCTAAACCGGCCAAATTTGGGCTATATTTCAATTATGTAAAGGCCAGGGTTTCCATACCCTAAGTATGATCCTATTCCTCTCTCTCTCTCTCTCTCTATATATATATATATATACACACATAGATGTTAACAGTGATATCTCATCTGGATCTAATGGGTTCTGGTCTATTTGTTGTGAGAGCTTTCATATTTAACAATCTGAATCACGTCTCCATTGACATGACTTTTGCAAGACCCACGGAGAGCTTATTCTTGGAACCTGGTTGGATAAGAAACTGGTGGTTGAATTTCACACCCATATTTAAGGTTGCATCTTATCCAGTGGAACTAGAAGATGCCAATCCGAGGCCTTTTAGGATTGGGCCTAAAATGTAGACCCAGACCCAGTGCTTGCATCAGAAGGTTAGGCTTTACTTCTGCCATTTAGCAAATGGGGCTTACATTAATTGCTGGGCAATGATTAGTACTTTTCGGCAAACAAAAGTCAAGGTCGGTCCAATTCACTACATAGCAAACATCCGAAGCCAGGAATCATTGACAACATTAGCCATATCGATCCCACAGGCCCTGCAATGCAAAATTCTTTACCCTGGATCCAGCCCATGGATTGGACTTGGTCTCTGTGCCCTTACTTTTTTTTTTTGGGTGCTGGAAGAAGAGATTCCATGAACAAGAAACAAATTGGATCCCTGCCCTACCCAGATGGAAACATAGCACTGGTATTCATCCATGTCCCAATTCGAACTTTCTTGCCTTCTTCGCCTTATTAGAGTAACCATGACATTTATGGTCAAGAGGGCTTCTAAATTTTTCCATCTAAACGGTTTAGTCTACCATACATCATCGAGTAAGCATGTAAATCATTATGCCCTGTTTGGATCCTCAAAACTCAGTTTCCCTTGAACCAATTTATCTGTAAATTTAATTATCTGTATCCCTATTTACGTGTAGTTAGTCGTGAAATAAACAAAACTGCATGTTTAAAGGTAACTCGGGAAATTCAAATGCATGTAATGTTGGGTTTTTAGTTGTTTCAAAAATTCAAAGGTATTTTTTGACTTGAAGAGATGTTTTGTCTTTATGTTTTTTACTTGATGTGGGTAGCGTAGGCTATTTGAGAACATGGCATCTCATGTTGCTAAAATCCACTTCTTGAGAATACTTTATGCTTATCCCTCTCCTATTCACTTTAAGAACAATTGAAGCCATTTACCATGACCTGTATGCATCCACGCGAGTTCAGATGCTTCTAAAGACGTTATGATTAATCGCTAGTTTTCTTTCAGATGGGACAAGAGACGGGCGTCAATGACAAAAGGAAATAAAATTTGACAACGGTGGGCCCACTTATAAAATGTCTAAATCAATAAAAGAGAGACTCCTCATGTAGTATATAGTCCTTATCAAATTTCATATAAATGACCTCTATGATCAATAATTTTAAAACACTCAAATAAAAAAATTAAATATTATATATACTTGACAGTGAGCTTATTAGAGTTGATTTTTCTCATAGAAAAAAGCGTATTTTCAAGGGGATTCAGATATTCTCAAGACTCAAGTGCGGAGCTTTTTTATTTTTCACAATTTTATGCATTAATTATGTTATTAATGATATGTTCAGCTTAAGGTGGGACCATCTCCCGTTGAAGTAAACTTTGGAGAAGTCCCATTAGAAAGGTATTCATTTTGAGGTGATTAAGATTATCATTAGGAGGGGTCCACTGTATATGGATTTTCATTCCCTTTATTCATGTTCTTATTAAATGGATATTCATAGAATTTGGACTTAATTACTAAGGAGATGGACACATAACTTCATTCATTTTTATCTTTTTGGGTAAAAGCGATATAGGAAAAAAAATGCCCTCATTAATCATTATTTAGAAAATTCCTCCACCTCTCATGGGGAAAAAAAAAAAAAAGAGTGGCAAAAACATAAGACAAATGTCCTCCTGATTTTGATCCTCTAACACAAAATCAAAGGAGAAAAAGTCAGATGAGGGGCAATTTGAAACCCACTCCTTCCAGGCTTCCACCCCTGACAAAAAGTGGTTAGCTGTCTAAAATCAAGGCTTTAATCAGATGGTTAGGTTCTGTTCGTCTACATCAATTGATTCCTTGAAATTCAGCAGGGGGAGGGGAGTGGTCCAAAGTGGATTAAAGAGTCAAGGAGCAGTATTACCATCTTCTTAGAATTTAATTTATTCACATGATTGGTGGTCTATCAAAGAGAATTATATACAATATTTGATGGCTCATTTAGGTATCTTTACCTATAGTACTTCGCATTTAGCTGTTGGATTCTCTTTGTTAGGAAGTTGTTAAGAGTCATGTTAGTGTAATGATGGAAAGTGTGAAAAGTTGGAGTTTACAAACTATGATTTTAGTTTTTAAGGGTGAGAATTATCAATTCTTATAGCGTGTTTATGCTGGGTTTAATGTGCCATGATGTAGTATATATGATTGAGGAATGTAATTAGCACTATCTTAGTAATGATTGATCATACAAATTAATCACATCATTAATCTCATGTGCTCAATCATGGGCCAGGTGTAGCTGAAGTGTGACTTTCAATGCCCGAGTGACTGGGGCCAAGCTCAGAGAGAGAGAGAGAGAGAGTATTTGGGCTTTGCTTTGGCTTGGTCAATACCTGACCCAGCACCCATTTTTAAGAGAATGGATACAATCAATCTGTGAGAGCAACTTTGATGGCCAAATGTAGCTCCCCCCTAAAAAAAGGTTTTTTTCTTATTAAGAATTACAAAAATGCTTCTCTTATTTTGAACAATTTTACCACTAGCTCCACGATCGATCGTTCTTGAATCTTGATTGAAACCATTGATATCTTGATCAGGTAAAGAGAATTGGGAAATTCCATGGGACCCAAACATATTTCACCGTATACGTCAACCCGGCCTCATCTTCCTCGCCAAGACTTTGAAAAGGTACTTTTGGAATACAAAAGGAGTTGGAGTAGAGTAATCTGTTTCACTTGGATGTGAAAAAGTAACAGTTTCTTTACTATCTATACAAATACAAGAGGACCAAGACCAAGACCAAGTTGAAATAAATAAATAAAAGGCCAAGACCAAGACCAAGACCGAAGTGATCAATTTAATATTAGTTTTGACTTGATTTTGATTGGTTAGTTTGTTATAGCTGGATCTTAGAATCAATATCTCACACAAAATGTTTGTTTTGAGAAAGGAGATCAGACAACATCCAATAATATTAGCACCACCCTAATCATCATAATTTTTATCTATTACTGGACTAAACGAACGAATGATTTAATTATGTGTCACCAACAATTTTTTAAGTAGTAGGAGAAGAGGGCAGGTTTTGAGCTGGACCTTCCCCATTCTTGCTTCAAGTCCAAACCACTGGCAATAGCAACAACAACAATAATTTAGATAACCAAAACCTTAAGTAAGTCATAGATGTCGGCTTTTGTGTAAAGGCGCGCGCACCTTCTTTCTCCCTTCATAGTAAGGAATTTTTCTTCTTTAATGACCTTGACAGTTCTCCTAACTCCTGATCATTCTGACGAAACCAATTGAAATGCTCGGTGATTTATTTATTGAAGACAGATTTACAAAGAGGAAACCTGCATGGTACCTATGGGTCGGCAGTCGGGGTGATGTGTAAACATTTTCTCAATTCTCAAATAGTTATAGATAAATATAATTAATTAGTAATAACCACATTACTTAGAGTCGGATTCTTACAATTCTCAGCAGAATCATTTATCAACTAGCAAAGCATGCCCACGCTGTGCCCGGGCACAGAAATAAAAACACTTCCAATTTGTGGCTATTTTATGAGATATTAATTAATGAAAAAATAAATTTAAAACAAACAAATATACCATTTATTATTGTTCAACGCATAGTCCAGCCCCACATTTATACAAAGTAAATATTATTTTTATATAAATGAGTATGAAACTTCAAGTCATATGTAAATTTACATCATTTTATATGTATTTATCTTAGTAATTTCAACTTTATTTCAAGTTGAAAACCCTAAAAGCCCATAAAATCTTTTAATTTATATAAGCAAATTTAAAAATAAAAGATTAGAATGGGCATGTGGACCAGCTCGTGGGTGGCACTGCCTGGCCTAACTGGGGTACAGCACAGCACGGTACGACTAGGCTAATCTGAAAGTGGGCCATGCTTCTTTGACAAAAGTTCAAATCTTATCTTTATTTGAAAATTACTAAAGGATTTTATATCTTCTTATAAGAATTTCTTTTGTTTTTATATTTTCTTAAATTAGCTTTGAAACATTTCACTTTCTGCGGAATGGGCCAAAATCCCATTTGGACGCAGGTGCCAATACATATGATAATTTTGGACTTGAGTAGTAAGGTACACATCATGGATGAATAAAAAAAGTAAAAAGAAAAGGTAGGCCCACTTTAAAAGAAGTTTATTATATGTTGAGCCTATATGTATAAATCACTATCAATGATCCACTTTTAAAAATTACAAACATTAAGGATTTTCTAACAATAATAGATATATTATAATTCTAAATCCACCGAAGAAGACTCATTTTAATTTGGTTGGATAGAGTTATTGAGCAAGGTGAATTTTTTCATCTGGACTCTTTAATCACCTATCCATAATAGATATATATTAAAATTTGAAATTGACGTAAAGAAGCTTAACAAAAGTGGACTTTGAATTGATTGATAGAGCTCATCTCTTGATATTGATTTGACATCTAAGTTCTCAAATTGATTTAAGATTAGAGTCCAATTTTGCAATCGATTAGCAAATTAGACTCCAATTTCGAAATCAATGCCTACGTCTATAATATATAATTATTGGTGGCAAAGAAGAACATGGATTACTGGAATGGGATGCACTGAATTGTGGCTGGGGTTGGTTCTGTTGTTTGAATTTTGGGATATCTTAGGTCCCTATGTTGCTTACAGAAGATAAATGGACTATAGTTGTGCGTTGGTTGATATAACAAATTAATTGGAAGTATCATCGTCAGTTAGTGAAGAAGGTTCCAATGTCAATGAAGAAATGGTCAGAATATGAGCAAATCGCATTGATCTAAGTTATAACCGGCTGCCTCCAGCTACGTAGTACCATACCATCCATTGACTCATGGCTTCTAAATCATAGGAAAAGAAGTAGTTAGAAAAAGAACGTGACAATGGGGATGGCTCGTGAGAAGAAATCTTCAGGGCAATCTTTGGTATTTTGTGTCAAAACTTTGCTTAGTTAAACACAGTTCATATCAATTTCCAACCTCGTCAGTCTTGACCCTCCCTACGTCCTTACACACATAGGGGCGAAATATCACTCTAGCAGTAACGATATGCAGTCTTACAGAGTCAGATAATTTTGCGTATGAACATAACAAGTAATGAGCATGATTTTGTAATTCGGCTGAGACTACGTCAGCTACGGCCATGACAGAAGATAATTTTTCCTCTGTCAGTTCAAAACATAAAATTTATTGAAATCTCAAACCCATCACATTCATATACTGGGGTCACTGGGGATTTACTTGGCGCCCCCTGGCCCGTAGGGATGCTCATAGGGCTGGGATATCCTCCGTTATGAGAAAAAAAAAAAAAACTGTCAAGCTATTCTTTATTCATCAGATTTAAGGGCTTAATTTGTTTTATGTAATCGAATGCATAGGAGTTATAGGACTTCTAACTTAAACAATGGGAAAAATTGATGAAACAAATGTAAGTTTTGAAAAAAAGACCATCAAATATATCCCATCAAATGTGAAGAAAATTAAACGGAGGTCAGACATGAATACCCAGACGCTACCATAGTAATTTAAGTTCTATTAGAGCTGCATATGGGCGGTTCGGATCGGTTTAACACTAAAACCAATAACCAAACCGTACCTATCGGTTTTTTAATTAACTGATCAAATCCGATCGATGGAGAGGAATTAAACCAAACCGAACCGAATCAAACGGTTCGGTTCGGTTTGGTCGGTTAAACAGTTATTTTTTTTTTAATTGGATATTGAAATTTTCAAAATGATGAGACCACATTCTTTTGCATTTATTTCAATGTTTAGTGCAAACATAAAAATCCAACATTCTAGTGATCCATATAAAAAATAATTATACTCCAAAAAAAGAGTTTGGACTAAACGCAAGCGCACAATCATATTATAAAATAAAAATTCTACAATCCAACCAAGAAAAGAAAATCTTAAAAGCTGAAAATAGAGCGAGGAAAAAACTGACACAGAACCTATCAACTATGAGGCACAGAGACAGTATTGAATTCATGTAAGAATGAGTCGTCGAATAGAACTATAAAAGTAGTGAACCAAACCCTAAAGCTAAAATAGTAAAAAAACAATACTTAAGTTAATGTATACGGACGGTTCGGTTTAAGCGGTTTTTATGATATCCAAACAGTTAACCGAACCGATCAATTACAAACCGATCCAAACCGCCCGATTCGATCCGGTTTTGCAATGGTAGCGGATTTTTTGTGCAGCCCTAAGTTCTATATACAAATGTAAGCATCAATGACTCCCCTGTCCAACACCAATTACCAAGACAGGAGAAATAAAAATGGAATGTACTGCTTTTCAATTCTCAATTAAGTATAATGTAAATCAGGTGCACTTCAGTGTTAGTACACAAATGATCTTAGAACACGAGAGTTAATATCAGTAATTTCTCTTATTATTTCTCTCAAAGCAACATCATCATTGAGAACAGAGGTGTGAGACACTTGAGGGATTTTGGTCACCTTAAATGGCTGTCGTGTCACATTAAACCATAAGGATTCAAGTGCTAACAGGCTCGCCATGTTCACTGTTCCATCGCCATCTCCATAGATAATATCAGGCTGCTTGTCAAACCCCTCTCCCCCATAAAACAGTGTCTCTGGGGTCTTGATTCCACTCCCAATTATGCATGTGACTGGCACCTCAGGCATGATTAATCGCTCCTGTAGCGGTAAAATGCGAGCTTTGTATGGATACACACCTTCTTTGAATCCAATGTCCTCTAGGAATTCTGGCATATCAAAAGCTGAATATGACCCATTTTGCGCAATGACAAGAGGCTTTCGCCCGAATAGCTTAGGGGAGGGGAGGAGCCAGAGGTTGCTCTCTGAGCTCCTTTGCTCTCCTCTGACTAGTAAGGGTTCCACCAGGGGCACGCCGAGTGTGTAGCCAGAGGCGAAGGTGAGCATTTCCTGAACTGTGCCTCCCCACGGGGCGGACAATGCAATGAAGTGCTTGATGAACTTGTTACGCCATGATGGTGTGGTCCGATTGAGGAGATGGAGAACAAATAGGCCCCCTAAGCTATGTGAGACGAGTATCACTGGATTGCCTCCATTGGAGGAGCTTGCATTTTCAACTAATTGCTTCAAGTTATGGAGGAATTGGGTGCCCACCTGGGACGGATGACCCTCTGCTGCGAGGCCATATCGGAAGTCGTAAGGCGCCCCGAAGAGGTTATGTCCATCAATGTAGCCAAGTTGTTCAAGTGATTCCACTAGGGGTGCCATGTATGCAGTGATATGCCTGAAATATTCCGATTGTTGTTACTTCCATCAACTAGCTGAATAAGAAGAAACTCTACTTTTCTACAAGCATAGTTTTCTCTACAGTGTGTTCTGTACTGGTATAAGAACATGAGATAATAAGCTGCCAGTGCAAGTTGGAACCACTGGCAAGGAATCATGGTGCAACATATTAATTCTTTTAGTATTTGATTTTCTAGGATTCATGACTGAGCAATCGATTCCTACCAAAAGGGAATGATATTTGATGACCCTTCGCAGATTTTCAAATTTCAACATTACTCCTTAAAAAATTAGCCCTCACACATGGAGCACATAGGCTTAAAGTGCCTAAGAATTCAATGCGGAGCAAACAAACAGGGCTAACAAATTCTTATTTTATCTTCTGTCTGTCATGGGAACGGAGAACCTAAAGTATGTTTGTTTCGTATAATTGAATTCCTAAAAATTCCAGAACTTATATCAAATCACGAAAATTTCCCCCGTGGGCACTGGCTGTAGGCATAGTCCAGGCCAGCGCTGGGTCCACCTGAGCCTTTGAACTCCATTTGTAAATTGCATGTTTAAGGCCAACAGTTAAATGGGTTCTGCGGCCTCTGCCTCAGCCTATGCTTTTGCTTTAATAAAGCGCAGCTACATGCCCAGCCACAGGTAGCAAGCAATTCTTGACCCAACCTTCCGACTCACTCGGAACCAGACGCAATGATTCAGGGTTTGTGAATTAGGGTTTAAACCTTTGAACCATATACCTATTTTTCCAGTTGGATTCCTCCGAGTAAATGGGCCCGGTCAGCAGCTTAGACCAGTCGGGGTTTTGTGAGCGCCTGTGCCCACGTTAAAAGACCAGATAAGATCAGAGATGGAGATGAGAAAGGCTTACTTGAGATGCGGATCGAGGTAGAGAAGGCTCTGTGTGGATCCAAAATAAGGAACCCTGGTCTCCACCCCAGGTGCGTTCCTGTAATCATCCAAGGCCGGGTCGTAGTAGAGCATCATCCTTTCAGCAAAGCACTTGGTCAGAGGACCCACGATCACGCTCGGGTCGAACCATAGCCTGAACCAACGGCCATGATCCCATCTCCTGCACACAAGGCTCGATGGCCTGTAGGCTTCGGTTAGCCGTCCCTCTATCTGGTTCCCACCGCTGCCCGGCACCAACACCAAAGGGTAAAGATTGCTGCTCCCACTCCAAACATGGCATGACTGCAACATCAATGTCATGGCCACCACCCACACCAAGCCCATCTCCTCTTTCATTGGCTGCCCTTTATCGCCTTCTTTCTTGCTTTCCTTTTTTCTCTACTTCTCTTCATTAGTGCCAGGCCCAGAACAAAAAGAGAAAGATGGTGGAGTGATTTGAGGAAATTTACCTGCTGCAGTCCCTTTAACGAGTAATATACAGTTTGCACGACAAGTCCGGCCCACTTTAAGTTATCAGGACCACAATTTTAATGAGCCCCATCGTCGATGGCCTATCAAGTTCGCATGCAATTGCACATATTTGAATCTGTGGTGGGACTGGTTTACCATATGGGCTAGCAAATGGTGAGAGTGTGAGATCCAAAGAAAAGGTGCATCTTTTCACGCCCAACATGGAATTTATCCTCCTCCACGAGTGATAGGTTGCCGGGTATTGTTGGATAATGTGGCTACCATGTGTTCTTCAGTTTGAGGATGTGTGGCTTTTAATCAATGTTGGCAGTTGAGTTCGTGCAAAAGTTGACGAAGATATGCAGCAAATTCTGGTGTGAGTCTCCCATACGGAAAAGTGAGAATTTCCTGCAAGTTGCCAATTCCTTTCAAAAAATATGCAAATGCAAAACCAACAGGTAAAGAACCTTTTTCAATAGTCACATACAACGAGTGAAAACACATAATACAGTAGGAATTCTTTTTTACCACCAAATTCTAATTTCTTTTTTTCTTCTAAAAGATATAACTCGCTTCAGAATTAAAATGCTGCAAAGACATTCTTACATGAACATGAGCGAAGGGTTCAATGTCCTGTAAACATTGAATTTTTATGAATTTTAGGTAATGACTTTTATATTAAATGAAAAAAGCAGCTAAATGCGAAGTACTATAGGTAAAGATACCTAAATGAGCCATCAAATATTGTATATAATTCTCTTTGATAGACCACCAATCATGTGAATAAATTAAATTCTAAGAAGATGGTAATACTGCTCCTTGACTCTTTAATCCACTTTGGACCACTCCCCTCCCCCTGCTGAATTTCAAGGAATCAATTGATGTAGACGAACAGAACCTAACCATCTGATTAAAGTCTTGATTTTAGACAGCTAACCACTTTTTGTCTGGGGTGGAAGCCTGGAAGGAGTGGGTTTCAAATTGCCCCTCATCTGACTTTTTCTCCTTTGATTTTGCGTTAGAGGATCAAAATCAGGAGGACATTTGTCTTATGTTTTTGCCACTCATTTTTCTTTTTCATGAGAGGTGGAGGAATTTTCTAAATAATGATTAATGAGGGCATTTTTTTTTTCTATATCGCTTTTACCCAAAAAGATAAAAATGAATGAAGTTATGTGTCCATCTCCGTAGTAATTAAGTCCAAATTCTATGAATATCCATTTAATAAGAACATGAATAAAGGGAATGAAAATCCATATACAGTGGACCCCTCCTAATGATAATCTTAATCACCTCAAAATGAATACCCTTCTAATGGGACTTCTCCAAAGTTTACTTCAACGGGAGGTGGTCCCACCTTAGGTTGAGCATATCATTAATAACATAATTAATGCATAAAATTGTGAAAAATAAAAAAGCTCCGCACTTGAGTCTTGAGAATATCTGAATCCCCTTGAAAATACGCTTTTTTCTATGAGAGAAATCAACTCTAATTAGCTCACTGTCAAGTATATATAATATTTAATTTTTTTATTTGAGTGTTTTAAAATTATTGATCATAGAGGTCATTTATATGAAATTTGATAAGGACTATATACTACATGAGGAGTCTCTCTTTTATTGATTTAGACATTTAATAAGTGGGCCCACCATTGTCAAATTTTCTTTCCTTCTGTCATCGACGTCCTTCTCTTAACCCATCTGAAAGCAAATCAACGATTAATAACAACGTCTTTAGAAGCGCCCAAATTCACTTGCGTGCATACAGCTCATGATAAAAGGCTTCAATTGTTCTTAAAGTGTATAGGAGAGGGAAAAGCATATCAAGTATTCTCAAGAAGTAAATTTTAGCAACGTGGGATGCCATGTTCTCAAACAGCCTACACTGCCCACATCAAGTAAAAGAACAAAAGGACAAACCATCTTATCAAGTCAAAAAATACCTTTGGATTTTTAAAACAACTAAAAACCCAACATTACATGCACATGAATATCCCGAGTTACCTTTGAACATGCAGTTTTGTATATTTCACGACTAACTGTAGGTAAATAGGGATACAGATAATTAAATTTATAGATAAATTGGTTCAAGGGTATAAGCGGTAAAAATGACACCTATTTAGATTGAGATGAGATTGAGATAAACTTCTTAGGACAGGGAATACTGAACGCTAAGAACCTGAAAAGGAAGGAAAAAGGCTAGAGTCAGAGCCCCTAGCTGCCGTGAGCCGAAGGCGCTCCGATGCCTGAATTAGTTATGAGAAAACTAAACAGGAGGAGGAAGAAGAGAATGAGACGATGTGGAGAGTATTGTGAGTTGCGTACCTCCTTGGGGCTGATCCCAAGTGTATATATGTGGACATTCCTCGTTCATTCTCTCCGTGAGTGGGGGTAGGTGGGGTGAAGGTATCAGACCTCACCTTGACATTCGGCGATAGGTAAAAATGGCTCATCCCATCAGGACTTTTCCATGCTTCTGGTCAGTTGATGGTAATGGATGATAATGCCAACTTCTTATCGCTATAAATGAGCGATCCTATCATCGTAAATGAGCGCCCCTATCTGACAGGGCGCGCTTATTTAGAAATGAGGGCTCACTGCTTTCGGCGCTTGTACTGGGACCTGGGAGGGGCCGGTCGTGTTGGCACGAGCGCCGAGTAACCGAGCTGCTTTGTTGAGCTGGCACTCCAGATCGGGCCGCCGAGCTGCCTTGCTGAGTTGGGGCTCTAACCGAGCTGCCGAGCTGCGAGGATAAAGACCCTGAGCCGGTGCTCTCTGCCGAGCCGCCGAACTGACGGGCTATGCTAGACAAGACCGAGGCAAGTGGCCAGCGCACTTTACCGCGACCCTCCCTTAATCTCGTCATTGCGGTATTTTCCCACACAAAGGGAAACTGAGTTTTGAGGATCCAAATAGAGCATAATGATTTACATGCTTACTCGATGATGTATGGTAGACTAAACCGTCTAGATGGTAAATTTTACAAGCCCTCTTGACCATAAATGTCATAGTTACTCTAATAAGGCGTAGAGGCCAAGAAAATTCGAATTGGGACATGGATGAATACCAGTGCTATGTTTGCATCTGGGCAGGGCACGGATCCAATTTGTTTCTGCTTCATGGAATCTCTTCTTCCAGCACCCAAAAAAAAAAAGGTAAGGGCACGGAGACCAAGTCCAATCCATTGGCTGGATCCAGGCTAAAGAATTTTGCATTGCAGGGCCTGTGGGATATGGCTAATGTTGTCACTGATTCCTAACCTTCTGACGCAAGCACTGGATCTGGGTCTAAATTTTACGCCCAATCCTAAAAGGCCTGGGATTGGCATCTTCTAGTTCCACTGGATAAGATGCAACCTTAAATATGGGTGTGAAATTCAACCACCAGTTTCTTATCCAACCAGGTTCCAAGAATAAGCTCTCCATGGGTCTTGCAAAAGTGATATCAATGGAGACGTGATTCAGATTGTTAAATATGAAAGCTCTCACAACAAATAGACCAGAACCCATTAGATCCAGATGAGATATCACTGTTAACATCTATGTTTAGACAGAGAGAGGGACAGAGAGGGGAATAGGATCATACTTAGGGTATGGAAACCCTGGCCTTTACATAATTGAAATATAGCCCAAATTTGGCCGGTTTAGATATTTTTACACAATGGGTCCAGTATCCCAAATCTTGCTCCTTCGCTGGTTTTTTGCCTTAACAATCTCACATGGCATAAACTAGTCACAGGAGCAACACAGTGTGAATCAAGGACTGTTCAAGTCCAGTCAAGATATTATCCATATTTACTTCAAGATAATATCCCTAAAGCCAATTACAAACAATAACGTAGCCCTCTAGCAACTGTCCCTGGGCAGTCAACCAACCGGGCGCCATGACAGTCCACACAACTGAAATCGGCAGCTGCATGTTTACGGTTAATAACTAGGGAATAGATCTACAACCATGAAAGGCTTTTTTGGCATTATCCAGTCTTATTAAGAAAAGATACAGGACTCTACATTGAGAGAAAATGGTTGATTTGTACATGCAAGTGGATCTATTTTTTCCGGATTCCCCGAGTGGTCTTCCACACCCTTCCACGGAACTCCACCATGGTCCATTGGGCCCACTTATGATAATTTGTGCCCTTTAATATAACCTCCATCCCTTTCTGTGACATATTCTCAAAGAGTCCGCTGACACAGGGGATCACTGTTTCGCCCAATCCCCTTGCGCCCGCTGGACAAAATGCTATGTCAGCATTATACCTTCTCAAGCTTCCTTGGAATAAAAAAGAAAAAGAAAAAGAAAACAAGAGGGTCTTTTATGCAAATACAGAAAATCCCTTCACATCCTCTCCACAACACCTGCACCTCCTCCGACCAGCGAGGCGGTCCTCGACACGCCGACCTTGACCGAGACGAACCAGAGAATAACGCTGGTCGCGATCAACGAGAGCAGCGGCCTCATCGCTGCGCCCTTCCATGGCTCTGACAGAGCCGCGGCTGGAGAGGCCGCTGGAGTTGCAGATGCAGCCACACCCAAGCCCAGTCTCATAACTCTGTCCGCCATCTTCAACCACAAGATGCATCCCACCATCTTCAACCACAAGATCCATCTCATACTTGTGAAACCACTTCAAAAGTCGACTCTGCAACATCTCTCGTCTCCACCCAACCAAACACCCCTCTACCCACTCGAACCCACCTCTGCTCTGACCACTTCAACTCACTATCCATCTCAGTATTCCACCCTCTACTGTCCCCCAATCTGAAATCTGAAAACACCTCATCAAAAATCCCCTACGTTTACAATACATTTTGGTTTTGGGATTGCATAGTTAAGAAACAAAGGCCAATCCCAAACCCAAATGTATGGGAAACCGTGAGGGGTTTTTTTATGAGGTGTTTCATATTGGCGTCACGATCCTGATAAAGTAAGAGGCGGAGGCGGTTGACGTTGGCCAGCGGGTTGACGTTGTTGGCCATCGGCTGGCGGGGATTGAATAACAAGAGGAAGAGGTTGCGGACCGGAAGGCATGGTTTGTGGGGTTGAGGAACCCAAACTCCCACTTATAAAGAGAAGAACAATAGCGGGATATGAAAATTTCAAATCCTACATGCGTCCTCTCCTTTGCCTGCGTGCGTACCTTTTTGGCATATTGGCAGAGCCTGGCTCTGGTTGTACCCTTCTGAAGCTTCCTTGGCAGCGCCTGGCTCTGGTTGTACCCTAACTCAAGAAACTTGGTCAAACGAATCTGCCGTCTGCCATCGCCGGAGCTGAAGGTGGAGCTACCGGCTGTGATCTCTCATCTCTCTCTGTGTCTCAGACCTCTCAGATCTTTCGATTCTCTGATCTTATTTCTTTTCAGAAAAAAAAAGCCCTCTCTTTCATTGTTCGGTTGGAAGTTATCAGATTTCAGATCTCATTGTTGGAAAGGTTTTTTCTCTCTCTGGTCTCAATTCAAAACGCTCAATCTCTTGGTTCCTTGGATTCTGTTCTCTTTTATTTTTATTCTTCTTTAGTGATCCAGGTTTGATTGGGGTTTTGACTTTTCCTTTTAGGGTTTTATTGGTGTGTTTTTCTCATTTTAAATGATGAAAACTCCTCTCATCAATCTTTTCCTAACATATGTTTTCTCTGCTTCTTGGTGGTGAAGCACTCCTTGGCTCCCAAGTGCTCAAGACCAAATCTGTTGATGCTGAAGCATGAAGTTGTATGCACGCTTGTCTGCCATGGCTCCAAGATTCGAACATGCATTTGTTTTTGTTTTTCTTTTTTTTGAAAAAGGAGTATTCGAATGATGTGTTTTTTTTTTTTTTGTCCAGCCTGCTATTAGACTTAGATAAACCTAAGAACTCTCTTCTTGCTCTCATCTATACCTTGGTCATTATTTTATTGTTTGAATGTACGTGTTTATAGGTTATGATTGACAAATCTTAAAGAATAAAATGGAATCTTTAACATGTATGTGTCTATAGGTTATGCTTGACTGTATATCAAATCCACCGCCATGGCTTTAAAGTCTATGGATTTTCTATGTTTTTGACTGGCTTTTGAGGATCCTACAACACCATGTGACCTACCTGGCTTTAAAATGATTTGGACATTCTGGCATGGCTATCCCATAGTTTATATTGTGTTTTGATGGTATGCTTGATACCGACACTTCCATCTATAGCCTCTATATATATGTATGTGCTTATTCATTCTAATCTTTTGTTCCTTTTCTGGCCCAATACTTTGTGGGGATCAAAAGAAAAGAGACATGTGGAAAGTGGTTAGATCTCCATCTAACAATTTATTATGCTGGACCAATTATGAGGCATTGTACCTGACATGATATTCTTTATTGTATCATTGATACTCAACATTTTGCTGAGTGTCAATCACATGTGACATGTTGTGGATCTTCTGTTTCTAGAGTTTGATTGCCATGCAAAGGAGTTGAATTACTTGGTTGACTGCACATGAATAAGAAGTTGCAGAACTTAAAAGCTTAGCTTGAAGTAGATGTTCTTGTATCGTTTTTACAATTGTACATAGTGGAGAGAGACCTTACTTTGATGTTCACGGGATAGGTATGTTTTATGATTTTAGCTTAGCTGAATTTTATGCGCAAGAAAATCTTAGTAGAACTCTTATGGGAAAAAAACTAAATTGTCTTTACAATTATTATCATGAATTGGTGTTGTTCTCTTTGTTTACAGACCATCATATTTCTACATGTTATATAGATGCTTCTATTTGCACTTTTCCGTATTCTGCTTTAACTTTCAAGTTGGGCTATTCTGTTAGATAAGGAGAGTGCATGTTTTTAATAATTGTTTTTAATAATTCCACATTTGCTCTCGCCCTTTTCCTAGTTCCTTGTATCTATTTCTAATACTATGCTTTTCTCTATCATCTGCATTTGTTCTATATCATATGTTTACGGCCCCATATGCTACTTCACCGTGCCAGCATAAAGCTTCTTAAACTCGAATTTCTGTTTGTGCTGTATTTATTTTAAGAATTGAAATTATCGGCATGCAGTCATCTTTATATTTTCTGAATGGGAAGGGTTAATGACTTAATTTATCTGTATTCGTTAGACTTCACTATGTTGTCCTAAATCTATTAATCTCTCAGTAGTGGGAGGGTGAAGAACTATGTTCACTAATTTTCTTTTGTGCTTCTCTTTGCAGGATGGACGCAGGGTGCATGTGATTGAAAGAGACTTGACAGAGCCTGACTGAATTGTTGGTGAACTGTTACAGCCAGGTGGCTACCTAAAATTGATGGAACTGGGTCTTGAGGGTAAGCATCTGACCTAATGTGGTCTAACCGTTTCAAACATGGAGGTTAAAATTACATAAATATTCTGAATCTTTGGATTGCATATAAAAAAGTGCTTGGTACCTACTCTTGCATCACAACCAAAGCTGAGGTATTTCATCTACATGTACTCCAGCACTTATACATCTCTTGCGACAGAAAAATATACGTGTTTGCTGCAGATTGTGTGGGGGAAATTGATGCTCAACGAGTTTTTGGATATGCTCTTTTCAAGGATGGGAAAAGCACTAGAGTCTCATGTCCTTTGGAAAAATTCCACTCGGATGTGGCTGGGAGGAGTTTCCACAATGGGCGTTTCATACAGCGAATGCGGGAGAAAGCTTCATCTCTTCCCAAGTATTTCCAAATTGCCCTTTATGGATAAAAATATCCTTTTCCTGTATTTTGTTCTTGGCGATGGCAGAAAGCTGTATTACTGTGTATTGTTGTAGTTGTACTTGGGATTTCAACGGGAAAGAGTGTTTCTGCACTTCTTAGCCCATTCATCAAAGACTTATCCCATCTATTTTGGATCAGCTTCGTGTGTCCTTTTCCTCTCAATTGTATATAAAGACAGTTCTGTTTTAACTCCACCATATACATTGTTTTTCTCGCTGCATTTGAGGTCTTCATTGATCACCCTTTATCCCTCGATCTTCCTCTATCCCTACTTGACCTTGTAACGCATACTTTTGAGCGGCGTTTCACATGTCTAATATTCTGTTTTTGCTTAACTGTTCCAAGCAACATGTTGATTTTCTCTTCCGTTGGGGGCCATCCTTACTCTGCAAATTTCCTCTTATGTACTCATTACTATTTCTATCCTTTCTTGTAACTTCACGCACCTATTTTAATAACCACTGTTTATTTTTTAGATAAACACTATAAATATCATATATCAAGGTGCATGTATAAGTTGATCCTGGATATAGGCTTTGACGATGATGGTGGTGATGACCAAGATGAAGTCAACTATATAATATAACAGCATGGTTTTATGGTATAAGATGAATAGAGATTATGCTCCATCTCTGAAACTCCCTCAAGTTGGTGTTTGGTCTGTGGTGATGCGGCTGATGCCTGACTTATCTGTTAGGGCCTGTCTGGCTATTGTTTAAGGCTGGGTGAGCCAAACCATTCAAAATTCAGCCCTCTCTCGTTTTGAGGCTCTATCCTTTTCCAATTATGGTAGAAATGAGTTTGTTGTCCACCATTTTAGGAGACAAATAAATTGCAGATCGAAGATTACATGGACGTTCTCAAGCCAAAAGACTATCTGAACTTGCACCTGAGGCTGATTTATCTGTAGGACAACTGGTCACAATGGGTTTATTTCCATCCAGATTTGATTCATGAACAAAAAAGACCCTTGAATAGATTCTGTCATTGACTTTCTCACTTACGATTCATAACTTGTAATAATTATTTTTGCACTTCAATGATAAATGTCATTGAGATTAACATTTCCTTGCTGGGTTTTTCATATTACTGTTGTTTCTTACTATGGTTTCTGTCTCATGGGTTCTTAAATCTTGTTGAATATCCTCTGCAGTGTTATGTTGGAGCAGGGCACGGTAACGTCTCTTCTAGAAGAAAATGATACTGTTAAGGGAGTTCTGTACAAGACAAAAAATAGCGAAGAATTAAGTGCATATGCACCTCTTACGATTGTTTGTGATGATTGTTTCTCAAATTTGCGCCACTCTCTCTGCATTCCTAAGGTGTAGTTTTTGTTTGAATTGTGGATTTTGAGGTTATATTTCTTGAAAGTTTTATGAAGATTTCCAATTGGTTTTGTTTTGTTATTGCTGTCAATTTTGGCATATTGCTCCTTTTGAATTGTTTAGTGTTTGCTCAGCACAAACTTATGTGATACTGACTTTCAATTTTCTATTTTAGGTAGGTTGATGTGCCGTCTTGTTTTGTTGGTTTGGTTCTTGAGAACTGTCAACTTCCATATCCAAACCATGGACATGTTATTTTGGCAGATCCTTCACCCTTGTTGTTCTATCCCATCATTCGCACAGAGGTCCGCTGTTTGGCTGATGTACCTGGGCAAAGATTACCTTCTATAGCTAATGGTGAAATGGAAAGGTATCTGAAGAGTGTGGTGGCACCACAGGTATCTATCACATTTTAGGACATGGTTCTATTTTCTTTAGCAACACATGCCCTGATGCTTTAAATGGTTGTGATTTTTTTGCTCTTTCCACCTTTTTTCCATTTGCAACAAGATTAATGTCTTATGGCATGGCATGAAAAGAAATCTTGGCATTCTTATTTTTCATTTTTACTGTATGATCTTATCAAGAAGTATCTTTGCTCTTTTTTAGATCCCGGAGCAACTTCATGATGCCTTCATATCTGCAATTGATAGAGGAAGCTTAAGAACTATGCCAAACAAGAGCATGCCAGCTTCTACCTATCCCACTTCTGGAGCCCTTTTAATGGGGGATGCTTTCAATATGCGTCATCCATTAACTGGTGGAGGAATGACTCTGGCGTTGTCTGATATAGCCGTGCTACAGAATCTTCTTATGCCTCTACGGGATTTAAATGATGCACCTTCATTGTGTAAATATCTGGAGTCCTTCTACACCTTGCGTAAGGCAAGCCATTTGCAAATACTGTGTCATTGACTCTGAACTTTAATGTAGATAAGAAGTTCTATTCGGGCTTCATTGGACGTACCGAAAATTCAAATTATAAGAATATTTTGACAGAATGGATGGGATGGGATGCAAAATCAGAAGAGATTTTTTTTTTCTATTCCAGCGCACTGATGATACTAATTATCAATATCGACTTGGGGCAGAAGTTCAGAAAAATAATGTGATTTCTTGTTTCTGCACCATCCCAATTCAAAGTTGAATGTACAACCATGCATTCTGTTAAATATCAAGCCAATGTCAAGATTGCCGAAACCAACCCAGGTTTGATGATTTGGTGTGCATTTAAACAACTATTAGATCATTCCTTATCTATCTTTGACTTTTAAATTCATTTTCCTATAGTATTTATCAACAGAGTGTTTGACATGGTTTTATTGGCAGCCAGTTGCATCAACTATAAATACCTTGGCTGGTGCTCTCTACAAGGTCTTTTGTGCCTCTCGTGATCAGGCAATGAAGGAAATGCGTCAAGCATGTTTTGACTATTTGAGCCTTGGAGGTGTCTTTTCAACATGGCCTGTGGCATTACTATCTGGTATAAATCCTCGCCCATTGAGATTGGTTTGCCATTTCTTTGCTGTGGCTCTGTATGGTGTTGGCTGACTGTTATTGTCATTCTCTTCACCCAAGCATTTGTGGATTGGAGCTAGATTGATTTCGGTGAGTGTTTGCATGTCAATTTACTTGGCTCTGAAGTCATTATGACTACATTGCAGATGGCTACATCTTGAGGTCATTAGCTATCCTATATGCAGATGGCTACATCTTGAGGTCTTTAGATATTCTATATGCATAATTATTGTTTATTTGAAATTTACTTTCGGAAAAGAAGAAAAATAATGAAAGTAAGGAAGAAAAAATAGTGAGATAGAAATATAGAAATCAACGAAAATTGAAAACAAATTAGTAAATATATATATATCGTCACCACCACTACCATCATCAACAAATTCTTTTTCTAACTATATTGGGGTCAACTACATGGATTCTGCATTGCTATTCCTGTCTATTCTGGGCCAAATCCTTGGACTTTTTCAGATCTATTGTTGCTACTTCTGCCATGTCCTCTTCGGCCAACCCCTTTTCCTTGAGGGGCCATTAGCATGCATGGAGAAACTTTTCCTCACTGGGGTGGTTGTTGGCATGCGTTGGACATGTCTAAACCATCTCCGATGAGTCTCTCTTAATTTTATTGATGCTATCTATAAAAAGAGCTTTTGATATGCCAGAATTCCTAGAGGACATTGGATTCAAAGAAGGTGTGTTTCCATACAAAGCTCGGATTTTACCGCTAATGGAGCGATTAATCATGCCTGAGGTGCCAGTCACATGCATAATTGGGAGTGGAATCAAGACCCCAGAGACACTGTTTTATGGGAGAGGGGTTTGACAAGCAGCCTGATATTATCTATGGAGAAGGCGATGGAACGGTGAACATGGCGAGCCTGTTAGCACTTGAATCCTTATGGTCTAATGTGACACGACAGCCATTTAAGGTGACCATAATAACTCAAGTGTCTCACACCTCTGTACTCAATGATGATGTTGCTTTGAGAGAAATAGTAAGAGAAATTACTGATATTAACTCTCGTGTTCTAAGATCAATTGTGTAGCAACATTGAAGTGCATCTGATTTACATTGTACTTAATTGTGAATTGAAAAGCAGTACATTCCGTTTTTATTTCTCGTCTTGGTAATTGGTGTTGGACAGGGGAGTCATTGATGCTTACATTTGTTTATAGAACTTGAATTACTATAGTGTCCGACCTCGGTTTGATTCATTTTACATTTGATGGGAGATATTTGATGGTCATTTTTTAGAACTTACATTTGGTTCATTAATTTTACCCATTGTTTAAGTTAGTAGTCTTAGAACTCCTATGCATTCGATTATATAAAACAAATTAAGTCCTCAAATCTGATGAATAAAGAACAGCTTGAGGGATTTTTTTTTTATTTTTTTATAGAGGAGGTACTCAGTAAGATTTGTGCAGATTTTCTTAACAGGGTTGAAAAAATGCCCGACTTGAAAACATCGCAAACATGATTGTAACTAATTGAAAAATAGTATATTTTAAGTTCATAATATAGACTTCGAAAGCCCCAAATTTCAGCAAAAAAAAAAAAAACCCTCGGGAAGTGGGCTAAAAAGTGTCCTAAATAGGGGTGCTCAGCAAGGTTTATGCAAATTTTCTTAACCGGGTTGAAAAAGTGCCCTAGTAACCGATTCTCAGATTATCTTCCCTCTTTTGTAAAAAGCTCTCTTTGATGGTGTTTCTCTGAAAAAAAGAACGATCTCATTGAGATCTTCTTTGCTATATATATATTTTGGCTACTGTCTTTTCAATAGGCCATTCTTTTTTGGTTTATTTAATTCTTATTTTCTGTTACAGGAGTCCACAAAGTCAGAAGAAGAGAAACATATTGGACAACATTTGTTGTGATGGAGTCTATGGAGATGTCCTGATATTTTGTTAATTTTATAGATTTTGTGACTGGTTATTGCAGTGATTGGTTATCTTCTTTTGATCCCACTAGGTACCCGTTAAATTTGTGAACATGAACACAACCATTCACATTTAGAAACAAACCTGGTTTTAGAAACAAAGAGAGAATGAAGATAGAGGGCAGGGAGCGATTTGGACAAAGAGGAAGAGTGTAGAGAGGGATGGGAGAGGGAGAGAGATTGTAGCGAGAAAGAGAGAGCAACAACGAGATGGGAGAGAGCAACAGCGAGAGAGAGAGAGATCGTAGCAAGAGAAAGAGGGCGGCAGCGAGAGAGCGAGGCGAGAGAGAGAGAGGGAGAGCAGCAGCGAGGGCAAAAGAGCTCGACGAGATCGGGAGAGATGAGAGCACCTCGAAATTGGGAGGGATGAGAGCACCTCTAAATCGGGAGAGACGACGCGCGAGAAGCTGGCAGTAGCGAGAGAGAGACTTCGACGAGAGATGGAGTGCAGAGGCGAGAGAGCTCGATCGACGAGAGAAGAGTGCTGCTGGCGATCTTTTAGAGATCTTGACGAGCGATGCTGAGAGGGAGAGATCAAGCTGAGAGCGAGGCGAGAGAGAGCTTCGCTGAGAGTGATCGGCGAGAAAGAGGGAGAGCTTCGTTGAGAGAGAGGTGAGAGACAGGGACGGGTAGGTGTACGAACGGGGAAAATGAAAAATGAGCAGGTCCAGTGAAAAACTCACCCTGATTACATTTTATGTTCTGCGCACACGTTGCGTTCCGCCCACACGATCCCAGCTGATAATATGCTCAACTGCAGTGTAGGAGAGTAGTTCTCATATATATATGTAGCTGCTCTCCTACACTGCAGTTGAGGATAATATCAGTGGCATTGTGTGACTAGCTCGTGTGGGCGGAATCTAAAATGCATATCAGGGATGGATTTTCGCTTGGCCCGCTCTTTTTTCATTTCCCCCCTTCTTAGACCTAAATCCAGCGTTCATTTTCCCCCTTCTCTCCCTCCTCTCTCTCTCTCAGCCAAGCTCTCTCTCTCTCGCCTCTCTTTGTCAGCCAGCGAAGCTCACTCTTGCCTCTCTCTCTCTCTCAGCGAAGCGGTCTCTCTCTCTCTCACCTCTCTCTCAGCTGTTACTATGCTCAACTGCTGTATAGGAGAGCAGCTCCCTATATATATACACACACATATATATGGGAAATATCCAAGTGAGAACTAGTTCTCACCTACGATATGAGAACTTTTTTGCGGAGCCCAACTAGCAACCCATCCAAACCTAGCAACCAATAGGGAACCTCCTGATAGTCACTAAACCTAAGGATTGGCACACATCCAAATGAATTGAACCATTTGATCAAGGGTTGAATACACTACAACAATTTGCACTTTTACCGGCGTTTTTTTCTCGGCGCAATCAATAAATGTAGGGGAAAGTATAACTTTTACCGGTGAAAAAGCTTCTTTTACCGGGAAAAGATAGGGTTTTCCCCGCAACATATTTTCGTCGGCAAATGTTAGGTTTTTCCCGGCGATTTTCTTTTTTCGCTGGCAAAGGGCAAGGTTTTCCCGGCGTTTTATTTTTTTCGCCGGCAAAGGTCAGTGTTTTCCCGGCATTTTATTTTTTTCGCCGGCAAACGTTAAGGCAAATTTCACCCCCTATCCCCGCCAAACGATGGCGCCTTATTTTTGGTTTGCCAGCGAGCAAATTGCGTCAGGCATTGTTCTCTGTCGATATATTTTCAAAAATATTTATGCCGGCGCACTATTTGAGCCGGTATTGTTATTACTAATACTCAAACTCCTTTTCCGCCCATCTATTTTTCCTCTGTAATTCCCCATCTCGCCTCCATCTCTCATCTCTCTCACCCATCCCTCTCTCGCCCGCCCATCTTGCCTCCATCCCTCATCTCCCTCTCCCACTCCCACTCCCACTCCCACTCCCACGCAAGCCACTCCTCTCCCAGGCGCAGAACCCTCCTCTCCTCCATCTCCCAGGCAACCTCATCCCCCTCTCCCTCTAATCATCTCCGTCTCACGATCCCTCTTATCACCTGCACAGCAGCCCCCCATCTCCATCTCCATCTCCATCTTCTTCCTCCCTACACAGACCTCTCCATCTCCATTCCTCTCTCAAGCCTCACCCTCTCCACGCTTGTCTCTCCATTACCGACCCATCTCACAGCCTCCCCTATGCATCAAACATCTCCATCGCCCATCTCGGACTCTCTATCCCCATCACCTGAGGCAGATCCCTACAACCCATCCCTCACCTTTGCGTCTCTCTCGTCTCCCTCGGCATCTCTCTCGGTGTGTCACCTCCTCTGTCTTTGTCTCTCCAGCATCTCCCATGTACAAATTTTTTAGGGCTTTATAGATTTCCTATTTGAGTTCTGTTTCTTTTTTGCTTTTGAAGAGAGTTTTCATTCAATGCTGGTAGGGTTTTGATTCAGTGGTTTGAACTTAAAAGCTTTTAATCCATGGTAGAACCCATTGAAGTCTAACTAGATTTGGGTAATCAGTTTGATTTTTTCTGTAGTTATGATCATGTGATAGTCTTCTATAGCTGCACAATTTCTTCTTTTATTACGGTTGGCTTTTTTTCTACTTTTGCGGCTATCCTTGTATCAATCTCCCACTGCCTCTTTGGACTATTATTTGATGTTGAATGGACATCCATTGTTGGAAGTTGGAATGGTTCTCATCATTTGATACAAAGCTAAGAACTTACTGAGACGTCGCTCTTCTCCACCCAATGGGTTGTGTGTGAGAGATTGAGAGAAGACAGATAGATGCTAACTACATTTCTTTTGTGTCTAGGTTATGAAGACGAGTGGTTGCTGCTAATGTTGCTGAAAGAAGTCGTCCATGTGATCAGCTGCGTGGCTATGAGGCCAAGACAGAATGGGGCAAAGAGGTGAGCTTTTTTATTGTCATAGTCTATGCAACTTGGACATACAAGCCTGATGTTGGGAATAAAATGAGGTGTCAGATAAGAGGACCTTGTAAAACCAACACATTGAGATTTGAGATTTGATTCCAATACAAATAGTATTGAAAAAATATTTATTATATAAAACTTGATCAATAAATAGGATATAGGCCATGTCCATCAGAACCAAAGAAATAGTATTGAAATAAAGTGAATGGATTAATTGGGAGATTTTTCCGTGTACTCTGTATCATCATGTCTAATATTGGGTGTTGGACAAGCACAATTATTTAAAAAGTGAGGTAGTCTTTGTTTATTTATGGTAGACTTTGTTTGTTTAATTGTTAACTAATAAAATACTTGTTTATCACTTAGTGTTTAAACTGATCTTTTCTTACTGTCATAGATATTGTTTATCTATTGTCCCTTTCTGAAGGTTTTTCCTTGATTATGATTTTTTGTGTTTTCTCTTTTGAAATCATGGCTGTTCCTTCTTAATTATGATGTTTTTTTTATTTATGATGCTTTTATTTGAGTCGAATGTTACAGAGGGTCATAATCTACTTAGTGAACTTCTTTATTTTGAGTTTTTTTATTGTATTTATTTTTGTTGAGGCCAATTATACAGCCCATTGATGCATTCCAAAGTGGTGAGTCTTCCAAAAGCTTTCAGAACTGCTGTGTAAGTATTGGATTAGCTTGAAGATTAAAGGTTTTTTTTTTCTTTTTTTTTTTGTTAAAACCAGCTTCAATTGTCTATGAATGGACACCAGAACTTGCACCCTCAATTCTTTTTTTTTGTATAGAAGTGCTGACATTTGCCTGCGAAGTGTTGAGATACGACTTTTAGCTGGGGACTGTATGTGGGGTCCCTTAAATGTGATTTCAGATCATCAGCTTAATTGTTGACCAATATTTCATATTGAAGGACTTTATATTTTTTAGATTAATGGTGTCTACTTTGGCAATTTTTATTATATTTTGTTCCAAAATAGGCATTGGTGAAAGTAGAAAAAATTCTTGCATGCAAAATGGTGGTGGATATTGGATGTAAAAAGGTGATGCTTTGTGGTAGAAGATGATTGAAAATAGCATGGAATATAAAGTACAAGTTGGACACTAGGTTTTAGCAATGTACAGGATAGGAATGGATTCATCAAATGAGACGCAAAGTTACTCCTTTAATGTGGGAGTTTCTTGAATGGATGGGATACAAGTATGCATTGAAACTATGCTTGTTTTGGGGCGAGATCTTTTTTTAGTTCTTTATCCTATAACTATGTTGTCTTTATTCAAGGAAAAATCTAGTATCTGAACAACACTGGATTTTTCATGCGGATACTAGATTTTAAAGCTTTTGTTTATAGGAAACCTTCTAGATGAGATTTTAAAAAAAAAACCTTTTTAAAGGGTTGATGTGAGATGTACATATTGGTATAAATGGAGGCAATTAGAAGAGTGAAACAGTATTGCAATGAAGACTTAGCAAAATCATCTTAAAAGGTGCTCTTGACTAGATGAGATCAGTGCACTTTTTATCTTTTTGTGTTTCCCCTGCTGCTGTTGTTTCAGGTGGAGGCCAGGCGTGGTCAACAGAGAAGAAGAGGGAGGAGAGTGAGGGAGAACTTGCCAGGTATGTGAGTCCTGCCCCCTCTCTTCTTCCATTTCTTCTTTTCTTTCTTTTTTTTTTGGGAAACATGGCTGCAGAATGAGGTTTGGGCTCAGTTTTTTTTTCTTTGGTAACATGATTAAATTTCTTTGGTAACATGATTCAGCTCAGGCCTGATACCAAAAACCAGCTCAGGCTTGATTTAATGATTCAGTTCAGACCTGATATCCCAGAGGCCAAAATAGGTCTGGCTTGATTCAATCACCTTGATGGGAAGTGGGAAAGACAATGAAGATCTGCTTAACTTTGATCATAAACCATATGTGAAGAGTGTTCTGTTTAAAATTGATAGAAACAAGAATGCTTCTGAAGCAAGATGTGAAGAAATCTAGTTGGAAGTCCTTCCCCTTTTGAAAAACCTAGCAAGGTCTTTTTTCTACCTTGATTTCCCCTGTTTAATCTGGTTGTTTGGCTGGATATTAGTAATGAGGTTTTGATTTTATGAAAAACATGTTACTGTTATTGGCAACAAGCAATTGGTGGCCAATATGACTTTTGACATATATTGTGAACAAAGTGCTTATGGATCGACAATATAATTAGGATAGGACCAAACCTCCATGAAATCAAACATTAAAAGCATCACAAACCATTGAAACAGAAGATTTACATGGCTCAGCCACCATAAGCGACCTGCTCCAAAGGACTTTCCTTACTATTAATACAGAGATTAGGAGCCTTCAAAAGTGAAGCCCCTTCTCTTTCTAGAGACCCATCTAGCCTGATTACAAGTTTGTAATAAAGTTTCTCTCCCTAATGAGTCTCTTTTCCCTTTCTTTGGCTCTTTGATGCTAGAGCATTAACCCAAGAAAAACCCTCTTACAACCTCCTCTGCTCTGACGCTATAAAATGACATTTCCATGGGGTTTCTAAAAGGTAGATTAAACCAATCTATTGCCTTAAAACAGAGGATCAGGAAAGAAGGCCAAAGGAGAAATAATTTCAAATGATTTGGCTTCACAAATGTGCATACTTTCACACAAATATAACAAGTATTGTGCTGTTTGTTATTAGTGATCAACTGTGTGGCGATGATCTTGCTTAGGTGTTCATTTTTAGAAGTTATTCCTTATGCCGTTGTGTAACTACTCCATATTTCCATGGAACTGGTGGCAGTTTTTGACTGATCGGTGGGGTTATCAATAGATGTAGTTTAAGTCTCAATCTGTTATGAATAAACAAAGAAGAGAGCAAATGACTTCCACTTGCCTCATTTCCTGACCCTTTCAGATTTAAACAGTCTTTACTATCTAATATATGACCTTATATAACTTGTCCTATCTAATCAAAACATATACGGTCAGCTATAGAATACATACCGGCATATTACATATTTGGTCCAGCTATGATGGGCCAATTAGCTGACCCCAACATGGCTGGGACAAGGCTTTGATAATGATGATGATGATATGATGGGTCAATTCAGTGCCATTTATATAGCTAGAGAATAAACGATCAATGACATAGTTGCCGGTTATCAGTACTGCTGTCAGTTAGAGATTGAATATTGGTTTTCTGGTATTTTTTTTTACTAGAACAGTTGTCATTTTATTTTTCTTTGGATGTTAATATTAAAAAAAAAAACAGTTGTCATTTTAACAAGTTCACTAACATTGTTGAAGACTTGTATTTGCAGTTCTTGGAAATTCTTGGGAAAGGCGCAACAAAAACAGTGTATCCTTTGAACATCTGGGGAAAAATGATTACAAGTTGGCCAATGGTTTTGTTTATGTTGATGGTAATTTCTCAGTTCAACTTACCCATGTCCTGTTTCAAATGATGTTTCCTTAAGAAATGACTAGCTATAGGGCTTTTGAAGAGCTACAAGGAATGGAAGTGGCATGGAACCAAGCGAAACTGAAAGATGTCTTCCTATCACCGGAGGAATTGGAAAGCCTATATTCTAAAGTTCATCTCCTTAGCACTGTTAACCATGACTCAATTATTCATTTCCGTGCTTCTTGGATCGATGTGGAAAAGAGAACCATCAACTTCATCACTGAAATGTTCACTTCAGGCACCTTGAGAGTAATTTCTCATTTCCTCCCTTCTTTTCATTCTTAGAAACTAAAAAGGAGAGAGAGAAGCGTAGTGTCAGCCATGTGCAATGAGTACATTTACAGTGAATATATCTTGATAAAGATATTGAATTCAGGTATCGGCACCGATACAAGCGGGTGAACATTTGAGCAGTAAAGAATTGGGCCCGCCAAATATTGCACAGCCTTGTTTATTTGCATGGTCATGATCCCCCAGTGATCCATAGAGATCTCAAGTATGACATCTTTGTCAATGGCCATCTTGGGCAAGTAAAGATTGGCGATCTTGGGTTAGCTGCAATTCTTCGAGGGTCCCAAGCTGCCCCCAGTGTGATTGGCAAGGACTTGTGTGTGTGTGTGTGTGAACTCTGTACTTAATACTCAACGTATCAGATCTATCTTTTCTCTCCTGTTCTTGTTTTCTATTGAAGGATGAGCTGTTGTGGGGAGCTGCATGGTTGCACAAAGCAGCTGGTGGCCTATCCTTGGTTATGGTGGAGATGTCTCAATGGAAGCATATGTTGAATTTATGATCAGATCGAACTTGGAACCGTTTATCTTTCTATTTTTCTTTCTCATTAATTGTATGAAGTGAAATTTGTATTAGTTGTTATTTGTAAATTTTCATTGGCATTTGAATGTTGGTACATGTTGGCATTTGTTTTAATTTTGTAATGGTAATGGTAAAGTGCTTTTTGATGATTTTGGAATGGAAATGGATGTTGGGTGTGCAGTAGATTTGGTCTTGGATAATGGAATTAGCAATTTGAATACAAGAAAAGAAAATTAAAAATTAATTAAATAAAAAAATTATATTTAAAAAAAATTTATTTGCAGCGAGAAAAAATGCTGGCAAAAAAATTTGATAAAATAATTTTGTAAATTGTAAATATATTCTCGGCGAAAAATAATGCTGGCGAAAGTTTTTCTAAATTTATTTTTGAAAAAATCAACCACTTTTCCTAGTGCAAAATTACACCGGCGAAAGTTTTTAAAATATTTATTTTTGAAAAAATAAACCTTTTTTTTCGGGGAAATAAACCTCTTTTCTCGGCGAAAAACAACGGTGGCAAAACATTTCTTTTTACCGGCGCTGCTTTTTTTTGCCGGCAAAGGGTATTGCTAGTATAGTTTTCTTGGCGCTTTACCGGCGCAAGAGAAATCGCTGGCAAAGGTTTTTCCCGGCGTTTTTTTTTTACTTTTACCGGCGCTTATTTAGCGCCGGCAAAAGTGTAAATTGTTGTAGTGATATTTTTTTGAATATGAAGCCATTAAACCTGTGGGCCACGGATGAAGGCGCTAGGGGCATGAGTTTGAGGCTAAACTTGATACTTGGGGTGGTCATGCATAGATCTTTCCATCCCACCAGGTCCCATTCCCAAATGGGGCCCACAATTTGGCTCCACGAAAAAGTTCTCACATAATATGTGAGAAAAGTTCCCACTTGAATATTACCCTATATATATATATACACACACACACACAAAAGTTGAGCACCACCTATTTAATTTATATATGGATAAAAAGAATTCCCCTTAGTGATAGGAATTAAAATGTCCATTTTGGTGTTGGCCCCTTTGATGTGTCAGTGACATAAAATAAATAAAAAGGCAACATTTTTTACATTCACCAGCCAGTTTAGAGGATCGAAAATAAATAGTAGTAATTAAAAATATTATATCTATAAATTGGACTGTCAAAATCAATTATTTGTTGACCATTAGCACATCCATTTGGTGCCCCACTAGTTTTTTTGGTAGAGTGGTGGCCCACTAGTTGAGGGTCTTATTTGTCTACACATGGCTCTTCATTTTCTTTGGGTTGAAATCTTTTCGGCCTTATGAGTGATGGAAAGAAAAAAAGAAAAAAGAGAAAAACAATCTTGGACCAACATCACAAATTTATCAATTAGGTTTTTTAGGCAAGCTCTAATCCATTTTATGAAAATCGAAAAATGACTTTGCTGCAAGTGTAATTATCATTGCCCTTTTTTAGAAGATCATTTTTTTTTCTGTTGAGAAAAAAAAAACATTTTATAAGACAATTTTTTATGTTATGATTTTCTAAGAATTATATGGCACGGTGAAGAAGTGACCCACTAGGCATTTGTATTGTCAAGAAAAAAGAATTTTAAGTGGCCCCTAATCTCATGCACCCAAATGTGGGGACATGATAAAAATTATAGTCTGGAATGTGGACCAATCCGTGATGGAAAACGAAAATGATCAGAGCATTGACTTGGAATATGAATGGTCTCCCTTTAAAAAAAAAAATAAAAAAAATGGAACCATCTTACAATGAATTTCTACGACTTCAATAATGTGCAGACAAATGAGCCTTGAGTTTCACTCCTTTTGCATGCAGTGGACTCAAATTTAGATTAGAACTAAAAACAAGTTGAATGATGGGATCAATACTGATTTTTACACTTCGGTTCCTTCGCACCCATTTTCATCTATAGCCGTGGTCTCTCCTCCTGAGCTCTTGGAATCCATTAGTAATCTTAGGACATGTTTGTGGAGAGGCAGTGCCGTGGAAAGAAAACGAAAAAGGCGTCGGATGCATCTTCTATGATTCATGTTTGGTGCAAGTAACATAACTTGTTAATTTTCGGTTTTTCAATTCCGAACTCAACGGCGAGTAAAAGTTGGATGAATGTCATTCAGGAAGAACATTTTCTCCAATAGACTATTGATAGTAGGAAATATAAAATACTGGCTTAATTGGTGACCTGCCTGACTCACTCCTGTTAGGGTGGATTTGATAGTGGTTTATCAGATTCTTAACTGGTCATGACCAGAGTTCTTTTGGGTCGGTTTCTTTTTTGTCTACCCCTCTTAGCCTTGCTTCTAACTACTTTAGCTATTTTCAAATAAATTTTAATACAGAGATTTTATGGTAGTAAAAGACTTTAGAGGCCTGGGAGCTGTTTAAATCCTGTTTGAATATATAAATATATATTAAGAATTTATATTATATTTTAAAATAAAAACACCATACTAACTCTCATATGGTACTTAATATTGCAAATTATAAAACCATCACCGGTCCAATTAGGTGTGGAATTCATAGTAGAACTCTTTCATATAAAACAAATTTCCATAGTTGCATATACCTTGATGCCATATTAGGAACACTAAAATACCTAATGCTTTTATTAAGAATGGAGTGACCTTCTTTGTTCTCGAGTCCTTCCCCACGGTGACCCATGAGTGGACCTATCAAAGTTACCGTAGAAAATCCTCAATGATCCCGCCTCTTTGTTCTTAGGAGTACACCGGCGAAAATGGATAATGAATCAAAGTCCCGATGAACAAGATATCATTGGTTGAAGATCAACGCCTGAAAAATGATTGTGGGAGCCACACCCGTATCAACAGACTGGTGGCATTGACGGAGGATGTTGCATCAGTCGGAGATCACTCTGCTGGTTGATCATGAGTCGAGTCCACCTGACCCAACAATGAGGGCCTGGCCCAAACTACATTTTCCCGCCCTTCCAATTTGAACTTTCTGACGAAGCCAGGCTGCTGCTGTCCGTCCTTGTGCACAAGTCGCAGCAGGTGGCGTGGCTTTTCTCTCTTTGTAAGCAAACGAAGGGCAAGCCAAGCTTCTTCATGTTGTATTTTCGTGCTTCTTTGAGTCTGGCTAGAGTTGATGAAAGAGGTGGAGATGGAAGGCGAGGTGATGTTGATGAGAGATATGGCTGGACTCTCAGTGCAGGTGCGAACCTTCTCTTCTCTTTCTTCAATGATAAAGATGGCTGAGGGTACTGGGAAAGATTTTGACAGTGTGGGTATAGGCCTTTTTAGCGTTTTTATGTCATTGGGTTTCCTTTTTGTGATGTAAGTCTGGGATTGGGAGAGTCGAGGGTCTGCCAAATGGGTTTTTAGGGTTCGGGTGTTGTAGCAACTTGGGTTTGGGGTTAGGTTTATGGAGATTGGGTCTTGGGATGGATTAAAGTTTTTGCTATAGGTTTAGGGCTTGATGGTAAGTCTGGAATTTTACAGGGGACTGGCTGATATGATGAATTGGGTTTAATTAGTTGGATTTGGGCAAGGTTGGGGGATTCAAAAGCCTGGGATTAGGGTTGCAAACTCCTAATTTCATTATTCTTTTTTTTTTTTTTTTTGTGGGAATGAAACTCCTACTTAAGTGGCTAGTTCTGTTGAGCATGTGGGATTAGTGCAATGGGCAGGTCAACCCATAGATCATGGGTCTGGCCTGCAGCACATAATTTGGCCATTCAAAGAATTGTCTTACAAAAAAAAAAAAAAAAAAAAAAAAACACATAGAAAGGATTATTTTAGATATGAAAAGATCACTGATTATAGTTTTTTTCTTATTCTTTTCTTTGTTATTTCTATTCAATCTGCCCTAATGCTATTTTGAGATTCTATCTTCATCTTTGGACATCCTCTATTTTTATTTTTTATTTTTTTTTATGGTTCCTTTATCACTATGATAAGTTCATCATTTTAAAAATAACTCATGAAAGTATTTGTACTTTTTTTCCATCTAAATTGCAGTCATAAAATCATTAATGAGATTGGGTGCTACAGGAAAAGGTATGTTAAATTTGTTCATAACTTTGCTAACCTCATGCCGCTTATTCTCATTTTATTTTGTTTAGTATCCAACATTTACTTCATCACTCGCAACATCAATTTGATCTTGTTTAAAAGTTGTTCCCTTTTGTTATAGGTACATTCTAGCTTGTTGAGCCTTTTTCTCTCTCTCTAAGTAGGGAATGAGAACGAGAACGAGAATGTTAATGGGAACCAGTAATAAAAGTATAAAACGGGGTGATTTTAAAATGATGGGTCGGTTATTATAATTTTTTTCCATTTTGAATAGGTCAGTCTTAAATTATATGGTTGTATATGATTAAGCTTAGATTTAGATTTGGATGTGGGGAGGTTGTAATTTGAGTATTTTTTGTTATGGCTGTGGATGATCAGGAATGTGAATCATTAATATGGCGCTTTTGTGATTTTGTAAATGTTTTTTCTTTTCTGTATTTTTTGGAGGTCCTGTACACTTTGTTTTTTATTCTCTTCTTATTGCCAATTATGTTAAATAGATAATTGGCCGTGCTTATTCCGCCATGTCTGAGTATTATAAGGAAAACCTACAGTGCACCGTTGTTGCACTTTAAATTGTGCTCTTCCCCTCCTAACATTGCCAATGTCCTTCATGCTGGTTTCTTTAACCTCATGCAGAGCAGTTAAATAAATTTGTGGTTGGTCTGAATTTGTCTATAATCTTGTTGATGGCGCATCACTGCAACGTCATATAGACTGGAATTTAATGAGACATTGAATATTTGAGTTCCTATGAATCTAAAATAAGGTGAAACCTAAGAACATTAAAAAATGAAAAAACTGAAGAGTGAAGGATAGAGAATGGAGGTATTGATGAGACCCTATTAGAACCCAAGACCTAGATTGATAAAAATACAGGTCATTAAGGGAGAAAAATCCTCCATTACGATGCAAATGATGAACATTTGTCAGTATGATTCTACCTAAATTAATATATTACAATCATGAAGATAGCCTAATTTTAATTTACTTCATTGTAATCTTATGGTTTTAGAATCAAATATTATTTTATAAATCTTATTTGACACTGCTATGTTGTATTAGCCCAATTACCATGGCTCTCAGTAGTACCGAAGGTTGGAAAACTCACGATTTGGATTCAACTCGTCCAATTGAGAAAAGAAAAAAATGACTTGGATGGAGTCAACGCAGAGACCGGGGAGAGTCATATTTTTATTATTATAAATAATCTCAAAAATACTTTTTAAAATTTCATTAGGTATAAAATATAAACATACATTTATTTACATGCATTCATGATAATTAAACCAAATTATTAAATTTATAATGCAAGAAAAGTAATATAATATGAAAAATAAAAGAAAAAAACATTGCATATTACATAATTTGTTAGTTGAAATATCTAATGTAAAAGAGCATATATATGTCTTAAATTACAATTTAACCATCATTTTTAAATTGCCGGCTCTAAATCTCGTGCCTAATTATTAAAAAAATAAACTTTAATTATTCAAAATTAGATTTATTTATCAAATGGTTGAATATCTTATTTATATGAGATGACTCGGCTCGGTCTCTCTTGTTTTTTACTTGGACCTTCCAAACATGATAGTCATGCTAAGGTAAAAGCACGCCCGGACTGAATTAAAAAACTGAGGCTTGTATCCTTCCCAAGCCCCTGCACGGCCAATAGTTCCTGCCTTCAGCTCAGCCTGTCTCAATCATGCTCGCCCGAGCTTCTATTGAGTCGATCAGGCCTGGCTTTCCATTAGCTTGCTTGGGCTTTCTATTATTTATTTTGACAAATATGTAACCAAACTACAAACAATTCTTATTTAGGCCACGCTGAGCTGGCCTCCAAGCTTTCTATCAGTAAGTTTAAACAGGCCCAAAACACAAATTTAGACCCAGCCCGAGTAGTGAGCCATAGGCTTGTACCCAGCCCAAAGCGAGCTGCATCAGGGCTGAGTCCAATGTAAAACAGGCTGCTCCTTGTCCATGCCTGAACCAGGGCATCACAGGATCTTTGAGTTTTGGTCTTCGAAACTGAGAGGGAGATGTGGATTCCAATTACAATATGCCATGCCCAAGAACACCAGATGTCCAGCATAAAAACAGGTTCTCACTTGTGAAACCACACCTTTTTTGTTTGTAATGCTGGGCAGTAATTAAGGGTCGGCGATGGTTCAAGTTGGGCTGGATCAAGTTTGGGTGGGGTCGAGCACTAAGACAAACTTCTGCAGGCTCAACCTAGACACGATCCAATTATTATTCAGGTGAGAATCTGAGCACAGACTCGTCACTAACGAGTTGGTTAGAGGATTGTAGTGAATTAATTGGATTGGGTCGGGTTTGGGCAAACTCGGCTGGTTAGAACAGATTCAACCCAAACCCAATCTGTCTATTTTATAGGTAGAAATTTTTTAACCAGAACCCTGAATTACAGCGTGAGGTTTGAGTTGGGCACATGGGTTAGCAGGTGCGATTAGAAATTGCCACCAATAGCATAAGGTGTAGGCAGCACTGAACTCTTTTACACCATATTTGGCCCATTAAGGTCTCCAAGTCAATTTTTATTTTCAAATTAGGTCAATGGCTTGTCTAAAATTGGAATTTACTGTGGATACATATTAATGGGCATAACCTGAGAGAATCATCCGAATCCTAGCTCATGGAGAATCTAGACTTTTCTCAAGCGACATTCAGAAAAAGAAATATCTGATTTGAACATGTAAAATTCGGAGCTTGGGTAATTAATCATTATGTCCGGGGACACATTCAGACCATTTATATATCATAACTGGTACTGATCGTTCATCATAATCATTTAGTTGCTGGATGATATTAAGCTACGCCGAGGTTCGCAAGACTGAGGGCTCTTTTGTTTACACTAGAATTTAAAGATTGTAGGTGAATTTTTAAAACTGAATATCAAATAACATCTTCTTGTGACATAGAATCAAAAGAAGATGTTATTTGTTATTTATTTAGACTCTAGGTATTGGATTCTTTTAATGCGAACAAACATACTTTAATAATTTGAGATAGAAGATGTGTTGCCTACATGTATGCATGGTAAGAGAATTTTTTTTTTTTTTTTTTTTTGGTAAAATGGTAAGAGATTGAAAGTT
This sequence comes from Persea americana, assembly GCA_029852735.1. Classification (NCBI taxonomy): domain Eukaryota; kingdom Viridiplantae; phylum Streptophyta; class Magnoliopsida; order Laurales; family Lauraceae; genus Persea; species Persea americana. The sequence continues at coordinate 92,855,651 of CM056811.1, read as the reverse complement.
CTTATCGTCTCACATGGTTGGGCATCATTTGATGATTATATATCATATTAAAAGTGACTTTACTTATTTTACTAAATAAAAAGTGGCTTCACTTGTAATATTTGGAAATTAGAGTGCGCCAATTAAATAGGGCATTTCTAATAATCCTCAAAGAAGCTTTTCAGTCCCTCTGGCCAATGACGTGGCCGGTTTCTCTGAAATTTTTGATGGGTCAAAAGAAGTTTATTAAGGCGCTCACGGTGAATGATGTTGTCGTTTAAATTTTACTTCAATAATAGTGGGATTGCAGGCGATTCCATCAAAAGATCGATAGTATGAATTAATCACTATATTCTTCATATGGTCAATCTAATTACAGGGCCCACTCTTATTGTAGGTGGGCCCAACATACACCATCCAAAACCAGGGTCGCATGTAAGAAAGAGCACATGCGACCCGCTAAGTATACTGTAAAAAAAAAGAAAATGACAGGTGCATGTCAATTGTCAAGGTGTAGAGAATAGCAAAATCATTTCGGGTATGTTTGTATTACACTTTTCCACAAAAAGAAATGGACGGTTAGCAACATACATACGTAAGGCTGTAAACGGAATGGAACTCAGGGAAGAAGTTCGAGGCAGTACTACTCTCCTCCCCAATAGAACAATTACCCCAGCTAAGATATTATTTTTTTTTCATGTGTGTGGGAGATTGAGAGTCTCTTAAGACAAGATTAAGAAACAAGCAGATAAATTACACATTTCCCACTCGTAATTCTTTTTTTCTAGACCATGAGACAAACTTAGAGTCGGAATTTGGAGACACAAGAAGAAGAAACGCTTGAGAAAGAAAGAGGAAAGGAGACATGAGGTAGATATGTAATATTTACAGAGAGTAAATAAAGAAGAAAGAAGAACTAAGAGAGGGTGGTCTTTCCGGGTCGATCGGCGGCTTTGAGGGTCTTGTCAATGAGTTTTCTGGCCTGCTTGCTCCGGATCTCCACCCTCACGCTCTTGCTCTTGTCCATCTTCACATACGGCTTCTTCGATTTCTTGAGGAATCTAACCTTGGACTTTATAGATTCCACAAGGTTCTCCAGCTGAATCGCCATCTCTCTTTCTTTCTTTTCTACAACAGTAGATAGATGTAAGTAATCGAAGGCTTCTTCTCTGGGAGGAAAAGGGAAGTGGAGCAGCTTGCCTTCTGATTTTCGACGGTATTATTTAATATTTATAGACGTGGGAAGGTGGGAGGGAATCTGGTAAGGGAAGAAACGAAAGTTCTCTGTTCTGACTAATATCTTTTAATGGAAAATCCAATTGAACCTGTTAGCGAAGCGAATTGAGGTTTGAATTACATAAATGCCCTCCTTACAATGACACGATTCTTTTTTTTTTTTTTAAATTACTATCATCTTGAAAACTGTAGCAAAAATATCAATCCTAATACATTTTTGTTTTTTTGTTAAGCAATCCTACTGATTATCGTATCTTAATCTTCAACAATATCTAATATCATAATATTTTGAAAATGTCATTATTCAATCGAACTCAAAAAAGCTTCTTGTTTTTTGCTGTTTATGTAGAATAGTTCATACTTTTATCCTCTGTTTTTTTTTTTTTTTTTAATCATATTGGAAGCAAGATGAGGGAGAAGGAAACTGTTATCACACAGTTAGTTTAGTTACGTTTGAACAAAGGATAATTACCATACGGAAGGTGTTAAAGCTTACAATAGCATCAGAATAGTCGGAAAATGTATATTTACCGTAGAATTGTAGTATATCCCACAATAAAAAATGGAAAGACTTAAATAGTTTATTTTTTTCATTTTTTTCCTTGACTGTGGGACCACCAAACTACTATCCAAACCATTGGATAGTTGTATCAGTGTAAGAACTAACATCGAACCAAATTTTAACTGTTGATCTATCACAATTATAGAGAAATTTATAAAAAAGTCACGTTATTTTGCAAATTATAGAAACAAATTATAAGTCACGTTTTTTTTTTTTTTTTTTTTGCAAATTTATTGATAACTCTGATAGATCAATGGTTTAAATTTGGTGCGATATTAGTTCTTACACTTATATAGCTATCCAACGGTTTAAATGGTGGTTTGATGGTTCCACAGTAAAAAAAAAAAGAAAAAAAAAGAAAAGACTATTCAAGTCTTCTCGCTTCTTATTATAGGATATTTTACATCTCTATGATATTGCAGCTTGTGATATCATACCGACAAACAGCTATGTAATAAATATATATATTTTTGACTATTATGGGCTTTAATACCTTTCATACTTGAACAATGACCTAACATACAAATGGCCTTTGAGAGACGCCACCAGCCCCATTCTGTGGTGATGAAAGTCTGTGGTCCACAAAACTGGTCAAAGTGTACTTATGCACACTTGTTAAGATGTCAAGGTTTGACTTTGACTGGCTTATCACAAGACTCTATAAAATGAATCGACCTATAGCTCTGTAGCGTTAGTCCGTTGGATACTGCCTTACGCTGCTTACTAGTATCCTGCTGACCGGCATTTTACAAGGTGGAATGTCCAATTTCCATATAAAACAAAATTTCTTCATTAATTTACGTATGCAAATTGTTTACAGTTACCAAATACCATGACTGGTGGTTGGTAATATCCGGTTGATGGGCAAGTAAGTCCGTAGGTCAGGAACATGAACGTCCCAAACCAGCTAACAAACAGCCCATGACAAATGCACTTATTTAGGAGCATAAGTTCATTATATTTTTCAATCTGGTATTTTCTTTTTCTTTTCCTTTTTGATGATTAGGGTATACTTGTGGTATTTGGCCCAATGCGACTAATCGCAAGGGGCAAACATGGCCATGCACCGGATCGATTTAAAGGTGTCGAATACACGATGTGAAAAGCAAATCCACACCTTATTCCAACCAACCAACACCTTGGTGGGTAACTATCTGGTATTTCCCTTTGCTTTATTTATTTTATCTTATTCTTTGTTCCACCCCACTTCCCCACCGCTTTCCCCACAATTTTCTGCCCCTTTCTATTAGCATTGGCCCAACTTTAATCTTGACTGGACAGGCAACAAATCTGTACAAGGAGTCATACGCTTAAACCAAAGAAATCTGTGAGGCCTCCCATTTCTCACATAAACTTCTCCATCATCAATGATTGGAGGCGGCTACGTGTTGGCTCTCAGCGTCCTTTACGTTATATGAGGGGCATTCCTAGGCAGAAAATCACTAGTTTATGCTTGTTTACTGAATGTATATGATATATGTAAATCCATTTTTGGTACACTGTAAGGCTACGTGTCATTGGAATGACTAGGGGTTTGAATCTTGAGGCTCGAAATTCCTAAAAACAGGAAGGTAGGTGTTTTTGAAAGTGGTTGAAAATGAAGAAACGAATGTGAATATCTAAAAATAGTCATCAAGTTATCTCAGCTTTAATGAAAAATAAATTAACGGTAGATGAGAAATGAATACCAGCCATCATCTCAGTGAATCAAATCCTAGGAAAGTCATGATTCCATTTACATCTCTTCCTTGCATTCCTTACCTCTCACCTATTAAATATTCATTTCGTGGAGCACATTTGACCATAAATTTTTAAATATTCAATTCCACGCAAAAAAAAAAAACAAAACCTTGGTGTTCCGAGTAGTGCGCACAGAGAGCAAATCATTACATTGATCACATGTTAAAATGTGATTCTCTTCACGAGTGGTTTAGATACAAGAACATGGCCTAAACGTTTACTATTTGTTAAAATCTTTTTAAGATCTTTTCCTTCACTTGCTCGGGCATGTTTTTCAAAAGAACTGTAGTGTCTCTAAATTCAAGTCAAAAGACTTGCAAGGCGCCATGCTGGGTAAGTTTCCAAGTACATGATACATTGACTTGGACTAGCAAGGTGGCCAAAATTTCATGTTAACTTTAATTTAATAATTTCTGAATTCCTTTCTCAAAACAGATACGGCCTATTTCAAATGTCACCTTCCCTGGTTGTCTCTGATTAATGCTACAAAACCCCACCTCACCGTCCTCTGACTAGATCCAAGTCTCTGATGAATGATGCCGACTCTTTTCAGTAAGTAGAGTCGTAAAAACAACTTCAGTTTTATCACTTCTTAAAAGGTTTTAAATTCAAACTTCATACATTAAAAACACATAAAGCAATGGATACAATTGCAGAGCTACAGTTATATATTCCCCTCTCATAAACTCTTGTACGAAATTGAGACTTTTGAGAGGCTTCCAGTTTTGTTTTGAGTTGGGGTTGTGCGTTAATCACACTTACTCTTATGCTTTAATTATTTTACTTTTGTAGTGCACTTGAGAATTTGTGTATCGAAAGCTTGATTATCAGATTGCTTAAATATCAATCTGACCAACCGACTGATGATGGGCCAATTTATGGATATACGGTGAAGTGATGATCCAAGAGCACCATAACCTCACAGAGTCAATTATGTTGCAGTTGTTGGCACTACGAGGACTGTTAATCTATTATCCAACTGAAATGTTGCTAATATGACCTTTCTTGTATGCGTTCACACTGTCAAAATTAGTAGCAACTGAAAACAGATAATGATTATAGATATACGGTGAAGAAGTAATTGAGGTTCACATTCCTAATATTTGATTTACAGGGTGATCGACTATTCATTTTTCATCTCCCCTAATTTGTTTTGCATCAAAAAGGAAATTATGATATTGCCATTTTTGGATCATCACCTTTATTTTTTTTTAATTTTAGCAACTTTTTTGTTAGAATTCCTATCATTTTATTTCATGGAAACAATCAGGCCCTTAAGAAGGTGATGGCGTTAGAATCACAAGTACATGAGATAGATATGATTAGCCTTTTTCCATTGATCTAAGGGTACGACTCAAGTAATTAAGACAAAGTATCCTTATCTATTAAAAGATCAACTGGAGTCATTTTTGTAGGTATGGACATGCCATCACAAACCATGGACCAGTTTGTTTGTGGAGCCCACTTGAAAGCATGAACACATGGAGGATAGGATTTTAAAAGTTTCCTAATATAACATATATTTTTCTATAGAAAAAGGATGTATTTGATTACAGAGGCACTGTTTCGGAGGCCTTAAAGTTGTCCAAAACCGTAGGATAACTATCAAATTTGTATAATCAACCAGATGTGTGAAGTTTTGTGAATGCCGTAGTTTTTTCTTTCATTTTTTTATATTCTGTTTTTTGCTTGGTACATACTCATACACAGCAGCAGAACTAGGGAGGGGCCGCCGTGGACATGGCCACCTCTTAAATTGTAAAAAGCCAATAAATCTTCTAGAAAATTATAGAAAAATTTTAAATTGGCCCCTAAAAGAAAATTTTGTTTTCCTATTGGCCCCTCTAAGGTATATTTTCTGGTTCTGCCATTGCTCATACACCCTTACACAGTATACCAATCTCTATTCAATGGATCCACAAATTTATCCAATGATTTCCATAGAATTTGAATTATTAGAGTGATGGTTGGATATTTATCTCCCATCTTCCTTTATTCAGTTTCAGTTATTAAAGGGAGATTATTAAATGGTCATTTGGATATTCACTTTTGTTTTTAATTCAAATCATTTTAGAAATACAAGTCTTAGAATACTAAAGAATTCAATTTCACAAAACAAATGGGCCATTTTATGGTCTCTTTTATTTATTTATTATATATATATATATATATATATATATTTTTTTTTTTCCATTTTCACGTAGGGCTTACCAATGTTCAATCAATTCCCTCCACACAAACCTACACACCTTGATATATCAACCTAAACCCTCCACACACAGCTTTCAAACTTGGATCATCACTGCTCCTAAATTGATACTAACTAAACATCGATCTTTGGACTTGCGTTTATTTATGAAGATACAGGGAAGATTCTAGACGCAGGCACAAAATACCAATAGTCTACAACAGCAAATTATAGACCCTACATTTAGAAACTCAGAAGTCTCAAGGAAGCAGGGCAGACCCCACAAATTCCGTCCCTCTTGGGACATTTTAAATTACCATCCAAAAGTAGAACATTGAAAAGAACAAGGATCATTAAGCAACCCTATCACCTAATTAGCAGGCGCATTGATCAATCCGGACTAAACTGATAGCCACCTAGAGAATGAGATGAAATGGCTGAAAAGGAAAACAAAAAATCATCTGGACCCTTGCCCTGAACTTATTCTTGACCTACCAAACACTTGCTAACAGGTGATCCAAACGCTTTACTAGATGGTACTACTCTTACAGTCTTACTGGCGAAAATGAAACAGTACAAGCATTTGCATCAACAGTGCTTCCTGAAGCTTGAGAGTCGCAGGAGCCAAAAAGCTTGTAATTTACCTGTCATAACCTCTTGGGAACTCTGAAGAACTTAAAAGAATAGGAACTTTCTGTAACAGGAAACTACTTTTTTCCCCTTATTAATCCATGTAATGATATCTGAAAAAGTAAATGAGCAACCCGAGCATTTTGTTTGCATGAATGCAGCAAAGCATGAGAACCCCATCGACAGATTTTAGCTTGATCCTTCATCTTTCTTCTTGCTTGCTTCTTCTTGAAGCTTTTTTGTCCAGTATTCCTCAAGTGGGGGTCCAAATATTGCCTTGCCAGAAACCACTCCAATCCTGCATGCATCAGTTATTTAGAAGCCCTGTAGATAGTACTCACTTTTAACATAATCAACAAGCACTCTGAGGAAGTATGGAGAAGATTTTTTTTACTTGGCAAGCATAACTGTACAAGTGTACATACATGGGTGCAATAATGTAAGCAACATGCATAGTCGGTCAAATTTTAGTGGGTTCTCACACTTCATGTTTCTCTAGTCCTTTGTCATATACTTGATACATCACACTAGTCAGATATCAAACTTATGGAATGCGATTCACTTTCATGATACCTTCATGGAGAAATGGTAGACACGCGAAAATCAAAATCTAGTGCTAAGGAGCGTGGAGGTTCGAGTCCTGGCTCCCGGTCTCATAGAGTGTAACAAGCTATTCTAACTTGTGGAGACCACTTGAAAGTGTGATCGTCTCATATCTACTTACGTAGAAAATATGAGAACTACCAGATGTATGGAGAAATTTAGTCGAGTCTTCTAAGTTATCCAAAACCTAGTTGATAGCTGAAGTGAGACCGGAAAGTTTGCATGAACAAATGGAAGCCATAACAACATGAGCGAGTGCCAATCGACTTTTGATTTGGTGCTAATTCATGATTTGGTGGTATTCAATTTTCAACTGATGCATACACAACTAAATGAGCTATACTCTTGTGGGCCGACCTCTGATAAAGGAGACACCCTGCCTCCTCAAATGAATCAGAATTCACAATCTGGCGCTCTTTCAATACTATTTTCGCTGTTGATTTTAAGGCCTTAAAATCCACCCCATATGCAATCTGACCAAGCTGACATTTGCAGAAGTTAAAAAACTAAGCAAATTTGCTATGAATGAAGGGCCTGTTACTACTGATCGTTGCTGAGAATGATCATTACTAGTTAAAAGCTCACATTTACATTAGTAATCATTAATGGCTATCAATGGTCTTCTAAAAGCGACCACAGCATGTCCAGCATGAAGTTGCTGCTAACCATGGTCTAAAGTATCAGTGCAGGAGCCAAGTAGTCTCATAGTCGCTGAAGTTCAAGTGGTCAAGTAACATAAATTCACATGTTTATTGAAATGGATATAACCTTGGTGTTTCATTTCAAAGAGTCAAGTTACTTGATCAATTTGGTCATTGACTTGGCCAAATTTTACCTCGTGCTTATTTCAAATGAGAAATTATAAAATCACTGGGGTGAAACAATGAAACACCTACTTGAGTGATTGACTTTTGGAAAAAACTAGGTCCAGTTGAATTCATTTTACTCCCAACTAAATACAGAGACAGGAAAATGTCCACTTGGACTTTTGAGAGGGAAAAGGTGAGCTATAAGTAGCTACTGAGCTAATGTGGACATTCAACTTTTAGATGAGATTTTAAACTCCCTCATAAATATCAATCTGAATGGTTGGGTTCTCATATGCAGGATTGGCTGATAAAGAACAGGAATTTGAAAAAGAAAAAATAAAGGGGAAAAAGAACCCCTCAAAGTCTGCTGTTATTTATGTGCACTCCTGTGCAATAATCTCAATCCACAATTCCTTTTCAATACAGTCAAGCCTATAGGCTTTATCCTAAGAAAAGTCATTTAATAGGTTCATCGCATATGATACCCACGTGCAGGATGGTTACAACAGGGACATGCCATGGACGTGGCAGAGACACGGATATACACATTAAATAAGTGATATGATATGATACACTGCCTATCTGGAAGTGCCTGGGTATCACAGTCCAAGCACTATCCAGTGCCAACTAACAAAATAATCCAACAGGTGCTTCTCAGAATCAATAACATGTGAATAGGACATGATGCATCCAAGTAACATCATCATCATCATCAACGGTTTGTCCTATCTCAATTACATCACAGATGTTCAGCACCAAGTGTTGGTTAATGGTAATTGCAAATAACTACATAAAACTGTTGGTGTCTCTACAAATTGGACCAGATTCTCTACTGCCCTGCACCACCTTGCTGGTCTGCAACTACACAGGGTGTTGTCTACAAGACTTAGAGTTGCAAGCTTCCCTGGGAAACACACCCTTTATATTGAAGACAAGCTGCCTTATACTACCTCTGTGTCATCACTGCTGCAATCGCAGTAACTACAAATAAAAGCCTACAATTCCAAACCCAACCTGTCAATATGAATTATATGGATACCACAGACTCTTCATCATTATTCCCGGCGCAATCACCATCCCCACTGTAACTAATATTCCCAACTTTCCATGTATTAAGTTGTCACATTTGCAACTGTTTGCAGTGGAATCACACTTTATCACTATTGCAAAGCTACAACTTGCAAGGATAAGCAGATTGCACTGCCCCATGTCCTCAATTCTTCCCTGCATGTTCTCAAGGAGCCCTTAAGTCAATTCACACTCGTATTCCATGGCAATGATATGGTCCATCTCTAGTCATGGATCATATCCTCTCCAACTGAAGCATTAATGCCAAGTTATTGCACCCTCTACACCACATGTCATCCGGTTAGCATTTGAGTGATTCATCAATCAATCATGAGTATGTATTATACAACTCCGCACTCAGCTGCAGACCCATAAAAAAGAGGCTCAACCATTGCCGATGCCAAGTCCACAGTGGATAGTTTGACTGCTGTTGCAAACCTGACATATAAGATATTATGTTATACATCCTAGATGGATTTCACTTCTAATTGTGAGTCTTCTATGACATCCATCACAACTTCTCAATTAAGAAACTGGGCCCATTACATTACCCCATTAGAATCGAAGCCGGTCATGGTTTGCAATTGTTACAACATAGAGATTGGATTTGTTGAAACGGACAAATATTAATGCAGCTAAACGCTCATCTACTCCTATGGAGATCACTGTGCACCTACCTATCCACATGTAGTGTCCACTGAATGGACCTACTCCTCGTCGCAGTAAAATGTACACACTTCAATATGCCACTCTCATGAAGCCTAATATTTCCTTTGCAATGAACAAAGTAAGTCGATTCATGCAATTCCCACTGATTTCTGTAAAGAGAACAAGCAAGAGATGACGGCTCTGAAACCCTAGTTTCCCTTTTCTGCTCAAGAACTTTCTCCAACACTCCTCCCCTCTCCATGCTTCTCACTATTCATCTACAATCAAACTCGGTCGTGTTACTACCAAATGAGTGAGTTTAATTGTTTATCCAAACAACTATGCATAGTCAGGTGCTTTTTGTCTATTCCCACATCCACAATGTTCTTCATCCATATCTCTATAAACCCAATACCTAGTTTTAAATAAACAGTATAAAAAACCCCATAGGACGATAAAAACGGAAGATTTGATACTGCACAAAAGTCAAAAGAGAAAGAATTCAGATCTATACCCTTGTCCCAAATCCTGCATACAATGTTCATAACACTGCTACTCTAAAAAAAATCCAAGGCTTTAGTTCAATCAAGTCGAATTCATTCTATATAAATGAGAGAGAGGGGAAGCAGAAAGACCCAAATGCAAAATACGTGAATCCCAAATCTATCCAAGCTAGAAGTCTAAAGCATAGCATGCTCAAAGTCACCAAAATCAGAAGACCCAGATGATGCAATTCAAAAGTTAAAAAAAAAGGAGGAATTCATAAAACTGAGAGAAATAGACTCACACGGTTGCTACAAAAACCATGGGCAGAGACAGAAATCTTCCTCTCCGGAACATCTCTTCACCTTCAAATGCCTCTTTTGCTCCGTGTAAATTACAATTACCAAGCAAAATAGGCTGCTCAAAGTGCCTGATTCTCCTACTCTAGTGTTAGGACCGTACTTTCATTTGAAGGGGCTTTTTAACAATTTACGAGGGGTTGTTTGATACTTACCCTAAAGTGGATGGGCGGGCCGGGCCTAAAAATGCCAATGAGCGCATTGGCCACATGAGAACATGAGAATACTACACCGTTCCTAATACACATACACACAAAGGTAAAAAAAAAAAGGGGAAAGTGGAAACCTGATATACGGTCAGTGATAATCCCAGAAGCAAATATTCAGGAGATTGTCCATGTATGATTGAACCCGTTTGTGGATGATTGTATCTACTTTAGATGTGGTTAGATGTGGTTGGTTAAGATGTGCAGCTTTCTGCAAGTTGGTGTTCCAACTTCCAAGTGCTGAGTTTGGGCTGTGTTTTTGGAATTCCGAAATCTGTTAAATATGGCCGCTGGGCCAATAATTTCTGGATTTTTTACTTTCTAGTGTATGGCTATTATAGATGGTTTGGCAAATTTGTCAAGCCCAGTACAACCCAGACCAGCTGAGTCCAATTTTAGTTTTCTGCATAGTGGATTACAATAGAGATTAGATGGTTACTCGGATCTATATCAGATGTCCACTTGAATTTTAGACTAGATTAAATTTGGGAGATTCGTATCTTACAGGAAGTCCCAGAATTCGCAAGAAAAGATCCAACCGGGAGCTGTTTGTTAGACAAGCGCAGAATTAAGACACATGCCCAGTTTCTCGGAACCGTTTTAGAACCGGTTTATTGGCTCCGAAACCGAAACTGGAACCCAAACCATATATGGGAAGGGTCTGGATCCAAGTCTTAATCTAGGTAGAGAATGATATTAAAAAAATATAATTTTCATGAGAGATTTTTAAAAATTGAGGAAATATGTCGGGTCTCGCTTCTGAACCAAGGTGGACCAGGACCCGGACCCATTTACTTATCGGGGCTTAAATAAGGACCCAGACCCGGTTTTAACGAGTCAACCCTCCGAGTAATCAGAGATTCAAGGACCATTTACATCCCTAGTTAATGGTCATCAAAGTCCTCTAAAGAAAGGGTAGCCAGGTCCAAATCCTGGTTTCAGTAGCTGGGCTGAAAGGATTCAGTAGCTGGGCCCAAGCCCAACTAGATATGTAACTCATACACAAGCAGGGGAATAAAGTATGGCCCAAATAGATGCAAATTTGACCTGATTACCCATAATCTACTAAACTGCGAACCCAAATCTTAGAGCACACCTGTTTGTGAAATGGGCCTAAAATTGGTTGGATCCTTTGTGCAGACCGAAAGAAAAAGGCACATTGCCATCCCCTATAAATAGATTGATGCCACCATCAACATTGCCCAAATTAATCATAATTTTGTCCTGTACGCTGTTGGAATTTGGATCACCAGGGCAAGAGAAATCTAAAGGTCCTCCGGGAAGATACTAGTTAGATAGAGCCAATTGGAGTGGTGAAATTTGCACTCATCTTGCCTGAACAATGCAAGGGTAGATTAGAATACCATGGATTGCTTCTACTATTAACACTCTAGGTTTCGAAGTAGCTGAATTATTAGGATGCATGACGTCTATGTTTTCATCACTGCTTTAAACCACCCATGGAAACACAATCTTAGGTAGTAAATTAAACGCATAGTCTTTGGACAAAAATATATACACCCGGAACCGAGACGAGGAATTTCATCAAACATCCTACGGGCATAGAACAACAGAAGCCTAAAACGCCCTAAAAAATTCCCACAACTAGAAGAGGAATTTCATCAAACATCCTACAGGCATAGAAGAGCATCATCCCAAAAGGCCCCAACAAGATCCTGGAACATCAATCACAGGACTCATACCCTCCACCCATCTCACAAACCTTCTCCCAAATGCTCTGCGGCACGGGAACCACCGACAGCCGCGGCTGCTTGAAGAGCACAAAACCCTTGAGCACCTCTTCTTCCTTCATCTCCTTGAGAGAGACCGGCTGCCGCATCAACCCAACGGCCCGGACGTCGACGGCCCCTTCCTTCTCTCCGGTCTCGTACCACTGCCGGCTGACTTGGACGACTCCGATGACTCGGCGTTCATTGGGGCCGGAGTGGTAGAAGAAGCAGAGATCGGAGAGGGACATGGATTTCATGTAGTTCTGGGCCTGCTTGTTCTTGACCCCGTCCCATTTTGAAATCCCACCGTTGGATGCTTGATCTTCCCATGACCACTCTCCTGGCTCTGTCTTCAACAGCCAGTATTGGATTTGGTGGGGCTGCCCTAAGCTCATACTCATTTCTTCCTTCCTTTCTCCTTCAAATTGCCCTTTGTCTTCTTCAGTCTTTCTTTGTAAGATGATTGATTGATATCTGTGTTGTTGCAATTGAAGGCGTCAAAGACAAGACAGATGTGAACTGGAAAGGGCAGTGTAGGCGCATGGGCGGGAAAATGGCATTTTGGCGCCAAAGGATGTATAAGATCTTACGACCCTACTTAGAAAGGTGCCCAGCCCAAGACATTCCACATTAGGAGTGGGGTAATCACAAAAAAACACATGACACATGATTATTTATTTAAGTTTTTTTTTAAAGGGAGGTGCTCCTACGAGAGACACTTTTACTAAGTTTATAAGAGATGGATGTGGGCCCTCACTTCCATATTTGGGGTCCTTGCATTTAAGTTAGTGAAAGTGGATATGGAAGTAAGGGCCCCCACTCATCTCTCGTAAAGTTAGTGAGAGTGTCTCTCATATGAGCACCTCCCTTTTTTGAAAATATTTTATTTAGGAAAATAGTTGGACCATCACAACCTTTCAACTTAAACTTTTCTCTAAATGAAGAAAATTCTGGATTTATTTGTTTAGATCATAATCAGGGAATAGAAGTAGATAGTCATAAACCCCAAAAACCCGGACCCACTGGTGGTGTAGATGCTTCATGTTCGGCTTCTACAACTAAAAAGAAGAGAAAAACAATATTGACTTCTCCTGTATGATCTTATTTTGTTAAAGTTCAGGTCCCAAGTCTTACAGGAGGAATAGAGGAAATGGCAGAATGTGAAATTTGAAAAGATCTCCTCAGTGCCAAATCAGCAAAACAGTACTGGCCACCTTAAAAGGCACATTGATAAGTGTGTGCCCCAAACCACGAATACCGCTAACATTGGGGTCAGAGGTGGGCTCATCCAAACACAACTTTATTAAATAGATTCATTTGGTGGTTTAGGAGTTTTCACTATGACCCTAATAATGCTAGATATCAACTTATTAAGTTTATAATAGTTTGCCAATTACCATTTATACTTGCCGAAGACAGAGCCTTTGAAAGATATCATAGGTTAGCTTTTGTTCATTCATGGCAGAAAATATCTAGAGTTACTGCTAAAGATGATGCAATAAAAACTTTTTTGAAAGAAAAAGAGAGTTTAAAATAGGTTTTTAAAAATATACTTGGAAAAGTGACTTTAACTTCAAATTCATGGACCTCTAAACAAAATTTGGGGTATATTGCAATCACATCACATTATATTGATACTGATTGGGTGATGCAGAAAAGAATGATTGCTTTTTCTTTATTAGAGTTTTTTTCTTTATTAAAATTCCCACACATTGGTGCTATGATAGGGTCCACCATCCTTGAAAAACTTAGAGAATATGAAATTGAAAATAAAATAATTTCTATAACTTTAGATAATGCAAGCACTAACAATGTCGCGACAGATTTACTAAAACCTTATTGTACAAGTAGGGGTAAAATCTATTAGAGATGATTTAGAGAGCATTAAATGGATTGTAGGATACATTCTTTGTTCTCCCTAGCGAAAACAATGGTGGAGGGACATATGTGTAAATTTGGGTTCAAGACCAAAGAAAATACCACAAGACGTAAAGCATAGATGGAATTTTACCTATAAAATGTTAATAGAAGCATGTGCCTATAAAATGACACTAAATCAATATTGCCAACTTTATTTGGAACATAAAAATATTTTTATAAGTGATGATAGATGGACCCTTCTTGAAATAATAAGAGATTTTTTAGAAGTTTTTCATGATGCAACATTGTTTTTTTCCGGGGTATATTATCCCACATCAAATCAAGCTTTAACCCATTTTTATGAAATAAATCTTACTTTTAAAAAGTATAGAGATTTTCACATTTTTCAACTTATGTGTGTACAAATGGAGGCAAGGTTTTCACGATATTGGAGAATAGCTCCTTTAACATTTTGTATAGCTGCTTCATTAGACTCTAGATTGAAATTAAAAGGTGTAGAAATTCTTCTTGATGAAATAAACTCTAACATGAATACAACTAATATAAATGATATATCTACAGTTAAGATACAATTAGAAACACTTTATTTGGATTATGCTACCCGATTAGGTAGATCCATGCACCCACGGTCCCAACAGGCCCTCCACAAGTACATAAAGGGACAAAGAAGGCCATTTAGAGTATTATGAGGAAATCTCATGGAAGTAACTCCTCTTCTTCCGGAGGATCCTCTTACAACCTTAATGAATTAATAATGTACTTGGGGAGCGATCCTGTTCCAATCTCAGATGATGAAGAAGATGTTTTTGATCTTTTGGCATGGTGGAAATCATTTGAAACTAAGTTTCTTGTGCTTGCCACCATTGCCCGTGATATACTAACAATACTAGCGTCTATAGTTGCATCAGAGCAGGCATTTAGTGCAAGTGAGCGCCTTATTTACCCTAGGTGGACTATGCTTCAAGAAGAAACCGTTGAGACCTGCATGTGCTTACTGGATTGGCACCTAGTAGAGGATAGAGAACAACACATCGATGAAGAATATGAGATATATAGAAGACAAGCCAGCGGCGTTACATATATCATAGTATAATTTTTTTTAGAATGTATAATAGGCTTTTAACTTGTAATTAATTTTTTTAGAATGTATCATAGGCTTTTAACTTGTAATTAATTTTTTAGAATGTATCATAGGCTTTTAACTTGTAATTTATTTTTTAGAATGTATCATAGGTTTTTAAAGTTGTAATTTATTTTTTAGAATGTATCATAAGTTTTCAAAGTAGTAATTTAATATTTAGAATGTATCATAGGTTTCTAAAGTTTTAATTCTTTTTTCATTTATCAGAAGGTTTGAATTTCATTATATATATATATATTGATCTAAGACTCCAAGTTCAAATTAGTAATTTTTTTGATCTTTTGTAACTTAAATTTCAAGGAAATACAATTTATTTGATGTACTTTTTCAAAACATCATTAGTGTTATTCTATGCACTAGTTTTTCATGATGTCTTCTTCTCTTCCTATGCACTATACTGATTGTTGCAGAGTTTTTTTCCTTTAAAAAAAATAATTCTCTTTCATTTTCTTTTTCTTATTCTTCTTTCCGTTTTTTTATTTTCACCATCATCTTCTTCTTTTTTCCTTTTTACATCCTTATGTTCTCCTTCTCATCCTTTTTTCATTAGTTAGTTTTTTTTTTCTTTTTTCCTTTTTCATTTTTGAATAGTCACTTGTATGATAAATTGATAATTTTAAAGAGTAAATAAACCATTTTGACCTAGTGGATGAAGATGAAGAATAACTTTACAAAATTAACAGCTTTAAAAGATGATGACATGGAAGGTGATGTTGGTATGAAATTTTATTAATTGAAATCTGTACATGTAGTCATGAAAAATAGAAACTTTCTTATATTAATCAAACAAAAGCATTTAGATTTTTGACTTGTGAGTTTGACTATAGTAACTGGCACTATGGTTCCTTTCTTCTAATTTTGTTATATTTTATATTTATGTTTTGGACAAGCTTATGCATGGATGATGTAGGGTATAAACTGGGCCAAATGCCTTTTTTATTTTATTTTATTAATTCAATAATGGTGTAGACTGTTGCATAATGATATAAGCTAAAAAATTATATGTACATATGCTTATTTTCTTTTTTTTTTGGTTAAATGTTTCCCAGCCAAAATTAGACTCACGCACTCTAAGTCCAATTTTGTGACTTTGTGTTTGTCCAATTTTTTTTTTTTTTTTTTATAAAAAAAAAAGGAAAGAGGGATCACTGGGCCGCCCATGGGCTACACGGCCTAGGCTCGACTGGGGCCCAACCCAGCACGACACGACCAGGGTCGTGCTAAGCTGACCCCAAAGAGGTTGGGCCCGGCACAGCACGGCCCGCATATCAGACACAGGCCGTGCCGGCCCGGCTCTGGCACGAATGGGCCCAGTCTTGGGCGGGCCGTGCCGGGATTTTCACCGCTAGGCACGTCTCTTGAGCAGGGGTGTAGAAGAAAATCCAATACATTCTATCCGTACTTAATTGTAAAATACGGTTTGGTTAACTGGCATACGGTTAACTATTCCGTTATGCTAATAAAAAAAATAAAGGGTTTAAATAAAATATTTATATAATTCTAAACTTAAGTATACACTTGAAAAAATAATTTTTAATTTTTTTTTTCGAATACGATTCGGTTGTGGATTTTAATAGTTAACCGCTGTTAAGTTTTTAACGGCTTTTTTTGGATATGGTTACCGTTACAGTTTTTAAAACCTTAATTCACAGTTCGATTAATGATTTTCCCAAAATAAATGGTTAGCCATTACACCCCTACTCTTGACAGCATTGATCGAACTGACCAAGCGTGGCACTACCCAAATGATGGGTTGTGCTGGGCTAGGAGTCCTAGGCCGAGGTATGGCACGGCATGGCCTAGGGCCTTTGCCGTGCCGTACTGGGCCAAGGTGTCTGTGCCAAGGCACGGCCCAAAACAACATTTTTATATAAAATTCTGATTTTTATATAAATATAACATAATACTTAAAGTAATTAAACATTTATTTTTCATTTGTGGATTAGCACCAATGTTAGTGCATTAATTTTAATAGTTTCAACTTTTATATAGTTAACAAAACACTGGAAGTCCATAAAATCTCTTTCAATTTATATAAAAATATTTTTAAAAAAATTAGGAAAGGCATGTGGGCAGTCCCGTTGGTGTCACGGCACAACACCGTTTGAACTAAGTCATGTCGTGGGCCATGCTGGGCCGAACCGCAATTGACTTGGGCACGGTATAGCACGGCCCGTTTTACACCGCTAATTTGAAGCTAAGGAATTCATGCAAGAAAGGAAATAGTCTACATTTTCCGTACATTCTACTGGTCAAAAATAGAATACTGACAGTCATACATTTTCCATACATTCTAATAGTCATACATTTCATTGTTGGGTACTCAGCACTTAAGAGCATTAAATGTCATTATAATATTTGAAATAGAATACTTTTTTTATTATTATTTATTAAAACTTGGATGGTTAGATCTACTGTTACAGATATTCTAATGTGGTCAACTTCTCTGCTTTTCCATTTCGCTGCACATCCACATGTTCAACCAAGCAGCACTACTACTTGAATTGTTGCCATCAACACTGTTACTAAAATGAATGTGCTTGTGTTGCTGGCACAACATTGACCATGGACCACCCTTGATCCCAAATTTAGTGGTTCAGGTGCATTTCCGCACTAAGAGGGCATCCCATATACACAGAAATCAAATGAACAATGATTATATATCAATATCCATGAACGTGGCTGGCACGTGAAGTGGGACGCACAAACAAGTTGGTGCACCAAATGCTAGTGGTGCAAATGCCATCGCCACTTGAAAATCAAAGTGCCCAATAAGGTGCTATAACCACAGAACTGTGCCCAAAAATATCTTTGGATGAACGCCACCACCCATCATCATCACAACAATGAACAATTAATCTCAATACTGGTGTCTATGATCTTGATGGCAAAGGGTATTGATGCTTTGCTGGTGGATGGTATAATTGGCACACACTAATCCGTAAGTTGGTTCAGTCATTCTCAACAGATTTTCATTTTATTGGCATGTCAATTTTAAAAGTCCAACTTGGGATTTCATCATCCTTGAAGTAAAATAGAGATGAACATTAAATGATAAGGACATTTTGGCATGTAGTCTCTGAGGAATCTCTCTCAAGTTGGATGCCACCGACTGCCCAAATCTAACTAGGTAAGTCAGGCTCGGTAGAACCTTTCTATTTTAGGATTGAGTTTGGGCTAGACATTTCTAAATTTGGATTGAGTTCATTTAATTCTTATTGTTTGACTCGCTAACTCCACCTGAACCAACCAACCGAAGATGGGTAATTGCTCAGTGACCTGCCAACCCAACCTGATTCTAGCCTTTCAATTAATGGTTTGAGTTATCCCCTTCAACTCTCAGGTTGGTTTCCGGGGTGACATTCAACCTAATTACTAAATGGGTCGAGTTTGCGTTGAGAAAACAAATTATTTGCAGTGCTCAACCCAGTGTGAGCCCGACTCTAGACTCTAGTTGACCCATTACCGCTGAATGCTCACAATAGACGACGACAATGCCTATCAAGAAAGACAACACAGAAAGCCAGGTGTTTTTATCATTCAATAATTTGTTTGGAGAGAGATTTTCTTTTCTTTTCCACAGTAAGTTGTAAAAGGAAAGGAAACCTGTTAACAACTAGCTATATGAGGTTCTAAGGGCACCTTTGGCAAAAGGCATAACCAAGGAATCCTCTCTATTTTCCTTGCTTTTGAGGATTTTCCATGTTTGCTTGGGAGAGGATTTTGAGAGGAATGACATGAGTTTTCACCAAATTTCAGCCGTTGATTCATCTCAGATCTTGAGATATTTGCAAAAATGACCAAACTGTTAGATGACCAAATTATGAGATTCTGTTGGGGCAAAACCGAGATGGAGATCAATCCATTCTTTTCAATTTTATGGTTCCCGTGGGCCCCACGATCATGATCTAAACTGGTAGTTATTTCAAGATGGTCAAACAGGGCTAGTTGACCAAATTTCAACCGTTGATCTTTATCATATCTTGAGATATTTGCAAAAACGTCTATGTACTAAAATATTAAATTCTTAGTCTTATGAACTGTTCATATTTTCAAGATGACCACAAACAATTTTGAGGTGAAAGTTGAGGTCTTAATTGTTCATGGATTTTGGGAAGTTTAAAAAAATATTTATTACCATTGGATCATACATTCTACAATTTGTAGAAATCCTCCCTCCATCCAAAAATGGAACTTTCATTGGAAATCCTAATTGAGGATTGTGACATTCTTTGGAGAAAAAGAGGATTCTCCATTGTGTACCAAACGTGCCCTAAAAGTTTAATGGTTTTTACATGAACTTAGAAAAGCAAAATTTTGGGATCTTATAAAATGATAGTAATGCTTATCAGAATATATTTTGACCTACCTCAAATCTATATTAGAATCTCTGAGTCCAATCCAACTACTGTTCTTTTGTTACCACCTCTAAAAAAGATGATATTACGTCGGCCAAACGATTACATTATTTGAATTGACCATAGATGCAATCTTTTGGAAAATTGGGTTGGGCCCACCTTTTCTTAATCAGAATTTGCTCATCGACTTGTCAATTTTTGAATAGAGATTTGCTTAAACACGGAACTCCATCTATAAATGCATTGCGCTGACAGCAGAATTGGATCGTCTGTCAAGCAGTACTTATATAAATGATTTTCATGACCTATTTGTACAGTTTCTATTTTTTCTCTTCACACGCACGTCGTTCGTATGCACGCGTGAATCAAGCCGTCCATTAGATGGACCCACAATATTGTTGATGTCATTCTCTATCACATCTCCTTCATAAACCATAATTATTATAATATTTTGCTAAAAGTTTATATTATCTTATTTTATCTAGCTGCAAGGTTAGATCTTGATATTTGGTCCATTTTATCAAGGATCAACCAGTATCGAACTGCTTGGGTTGATATAGGTTTCAAAAACCCTTATTGTGAGGCTTGCTTGAAAGCATTCCATGCAGCAAAAATAGGATGAAGGGTATATCAAAGAAAGCACCAAATTATCTTAGCGATTGAGCTGAAGGTATAAATATGCATTTCTCGTTGATTAAATCCAGAGGTAAACACTGATTGGGCAAGTGGCAAATAATTTGATGAGATCACATTGTTCACAGCTAGGCCCAACCCAGTATCCAGATTGAGCTTAAGTTTTACCTCTTGTTTTGTTTTATGTATAAGTTATTTAACTGATCTTTAAATTTGTTCCATATTGAAGAAATGGCCACCGGTCCCCCATCACAAAAAGGAATCTCCAACAACGTTTATCTGCATCTTTTTCTCACCACAGGGTGATGGATGCTTCTATAAATCAGTCTTTTCAAGTACAAAAGTGACTTTTCAAGTACATGGAGTGAGCTCTTTTGTACTTTAAAAGACTCATTTATGGAAGTATCTCTCACCTTATAATAAGAGAAAGATGCATATAATCATTCCCCATCAATATTATTCTAAAGTTTATCCCTTTGCAGAGTGGAGGGGAAGCTAAGGGGACGTTTGGCAAGCATCCTCTCTGAGGATTCTTCTCATATTTTCTGCGATTCCGTGGATTTCCACGTTTGGCAATGCAAAGGAAACTGCATCAAGGAATCCATGAATCCATGCCCCCATGGATAACCCCAGTCCGAGCTTCCCCCCTCTGATTTCCGAAATCCACAAACCTACTAAAAGGCGGAGCCACAATGAACCTGCACGATAATGTAGGGCAGTCCGTTTTTTTTCAAAATCTGATCTTTTCTAGGCCCCACAAGTAAAATATGAACCGGTTGTTTTGTTTAAAAGGTCCAAAACGGCTAGGACGTCAAATTTCAACCGTTGATTGTTTACGGAATTTGAGATATTTACAAAAACGTCTAGACCGTTGGATGACAATTTCTGAGATTCTGTGGGGCCCATTTGCGAAATCCAAACCGTCCAATCTCTTCAAAATGACTAAAACGGCTTTAAATCCAAATTTGGTAGCCTGATTCAATGTGGATCATGAGAAATTGGCAAAAAACGACCAGACCGTTGATTTCTCACAAGGCCAAAAACGGGATGAAAAACAGTGCGTTTTTTTCCCATTTTTTGGTTCTTGTGGGGCCCATAATCATGATATAAACCGTCAGCTATCTCTGAAAGGTAAAAAACGGCTAGTTGATTGAATTTCAGCCGTTGATCATGTCTGGATATTGAGATATTTGCAAAAACATCCAGATTCTAAATTTATTTTTAAAAATTTTTGTGGGGCCCCTTTACACGATCCGAACCGTTCAAATACACTAGATAGCCCAGGTTGACTTTGAGTAAAAATCTAAGGTCCTGATTCATCATAGATCGTGAGTTATTTTAAAAAAACTTACAACTATTGTATCACATATTCTACTAATGGTGGGAATCCTCTTTCAATGCCAAACCTAGATCACTCTGCACAAATCCTATATGAGGATGACTTGATTCCATTGGAACAGAGGAATCATCAGAAGCATGGAATCATCGCCCTACCATAGATGCTTACCAAACGTGCCCTATAAGTCATTTGATAAGACTCACATTCAAACATTTCGTCTCGCATGGTTGTAAGGCCATTCTCCGCTCGTTGCTTTGTATTGAGTTTTGACCAAAGCCAATGCTATCGTTTTCTGCTGTGAGGTGAAGAAGACAGCATGGTCCACAATGAGGTCCTTTCTCACGCATGCCTTTAGAAGATTCAAAGCGACAAAGGACATGCAAGTAATAGTTTGCAAAGAGACTTCGTTGAATCAAGATGAAGTTGAGACAAAAACAAGACGGAACATCTTGTGATGCTGCGTACCAGAGAATCCCTATCAACAAGACTTGTGAAATAATGCAATCAGTGTTGAGTTTAAGTCTTGTATTCCAAGTTGATCAAATTGGGTCATTAATCAATGACCAAGTTCAGGGTGATGGGTATTTTGGTAATTGTATTGGGACATTCTTGGAGACCATTAAAAGTTATATATATATATATATATATTTATAGGGAGATGCTATAAGAGCATCTCTCACTTTACTATGAGAGATAAGGTGGGGGCCTTCACATTTTAGTTGTTGGCATTGAATATGAGTGCGAGGGTCACACCTTATTTCTTATAGTAAGGTTAGAGTATCTCTCATATTATATATATATATATATATATATAAATGGGAAATGCTTTTACGAGAGATATGAGAGAGAACTCTCACCTTATATGAGAAATTTAGTGGGGCCCTCACATCTATATCCAATGTTAACAACTTAAATGTGAGGACCCCCACCCTCACCCTCATTCCTATCTCTCTAATATAAAGTGAGAAATATCTTTTATAGGAGCATTTCTTTATATATATATATATATATAAATTATATGAGAGCCGTGGCTATTGCTGAATAATGTGGGACTCAATTAAAGAAAAATCAATTTATTTTCCGTGGGTGTAGAGACTTTTATATAACCATATAAATCTTTGTATGTCATTTTTCTCTCTTCCTTGTGTGCCGCTTGATAGTCAATCACATTTTTTCTAATTCCATACCCATACCCGCAATAAATGGTATCAGAGTCACTATAAATACGCACAACAATATGTCCACTTGTAATACGCACAAATAAATCCCACAAATTTTTTCTCATATCAATATTTTCAACCACCTGAATGATCGATCAAGCACAAAACAAATGATTTGACTTTTTTTTTATAGTTAACACTTTAATTAATAACATGTTTTATAGCCGATCATTTTCAAGTGGAGTTACAGGCATGGCCACACTGTTGAAGCAATGGTACAAGTGCACAGACACTCACCATTTGCCAAATTAAATTCCTGCTTGACTCATTTTCAGGAAAAGAAGGGTAAGGTAAGAAATCAAATATACTTATTATGGCCACGTTGAAATTAAAGCATTTTCAATGTTTACAATGAATTCCACCTTTAGTGTGGCCGGCCACTTCAACTGACCTGGGTTTACTGTGGTTTCAGAAAACCGGTTCCTCTGGTTAAAACAAGTGACCAATGGATCGAGATAATCTGTGCTGCTGCTTTTTAGAAATAGGATAGGTGCACGCTCTATTATATAATAGAGGGCAAGAAAGAATAGCTATCTAAAAAAATTCAAGTTTGTTCAATGACACCAGTTACTGTTAAATATAAGGTCATTAATACATCATCATATGAAGTACTTCATTTAAATTGTCAGCACAATCTTAGATCTGGCACCTGGCATAATCTTTTCTTAGTTGGATAATCTTCAAAGGGCCGTTGATAATTCTTCCCTTCATCCTCCCATACACTCACAAAAGGCAATTCAACACAAAAGCAGCAAAGGAAAACTAAGTTAAAAATACAAAATTAAACTCACTGGTAGCCATACACATTTACTTATATCGAATTACTAAGTAAGTGACAAGTATGATCACCGATAGATATATAAGCCAAGTCACAAAAGATATCAATACATAGAATAATTCATCAATCCAACGCTACAAATTCACGGGTTATTTTTGTTCGGGTTATTTTTCTGCTGGGTATAGATATAGTCTGTATGGGCAGCAAGGGTCCTTCTCATCAGGCACTCATCCTCGCTAACTCCTTCACACCCTTCTCCTACATCCATACCCACCTCATCCGTACCCTACAACAAAAATATAAAAAAAGAATGTTAAATTTAGGCACATAAATTCAATGCAAGCTCACCAACCAAAACAGATATTCTGATAAAATAAGCCTATCACCAACCAAAACAGATACTCTGATAAAATAAGCCTACCACTTGCTGGGTTTCATGAACAGCATCACTGCCTAGGACTGGCCCAGGGCGAGCAGCAAAAGTTAAAGAGAAGAAGAGAAGGAGAGCAACAATAAAAAGAGCACTCTTTGACATTTTCCAAGAAATCTTTGCTTGGGTATTGGAAGGAAAGGCAAGGAGGACGGAGGAAGGGGGGTGAGAATTTATAGAAGTAGGAAGAGAGAGAAAAAGTGCGTGTGAATTGGACACGGCGTGGGGAAGGACTTTAAATTGGTGCGGGCGATATTGTTGGGGAATAAATAAGAGAGTAAAAGGCAACCACAGATTCTTCTCTTCCGTTTCTTTCTTTTAAGTCTCGAGTTTCCAGAACCCTCGTTTCTACCGCTGTTAATTGGTACGTGAGAATCAACTGCTCGAGGTTAAAAGTAGTGCTTCTTGTTTGGTGTAAGTTTTTTCTAATCTCAATATATATCTCTTCTGTTACTGTTCAAAAAACAAAGGTTAAAAGTAGTGTATACATTACAGGTAGGAATGGGATTAAAACCTTAAAGGCAGGAGAAGTAAGAAGTTGGAAGGGCGTTGACGTTTTGGAAGTCCCCGTGACGTGTTATTTATTAGATTTAGCTGTACGAGACTGTCAATGTGTTTAATGCCCATTGACTTTGTAACGTATATAATTAGTTCACGGTCATTTGTAGAAGCCAATTTCTTTCTGTATGTTGAGAAAATTAATAGTCATTGAATCGAGGGGTAGACTTTCTATCAACCGCTAGGCGTTACATGTGTGCCTTTTCGGAGTGACGGTTTGCCCATGCACATGCCAACGTGTTTTTACTCTTGTGCTTTGTTCTGGACTTATTGCTGCATGTGTTGCACAGCCCAGTAGGCTTTGGACCTCTGCTCAATTGGATGGAATTGGGTCCGGTAAACCTGGTGACTCCTCCAACCCTCTCTTTTTAGGCGCAGATTTGGTAGTAGTTTTTTTCGGAATCGGATTGTGTATATATAATCATGCGGATTCTAGCCTTAGTCAACTTCAGGACAGGTTTGGGTTTTGGCAGTCCCAATCAATCTAATATATTAGAGTGGAAACTTCCTTTCACATGTAAGTGTAACCATTTACGCATTTAAACTTAAAAATAATAAAAGCTTATAAAATCTGACCCAAAATGAACCTGTTATGGAGGAGGTTTAGTCTTACTTGCCAACTTTCAATCAAGTGCTGGTCAAAATTGAACGGACTAGAACAAACATATTGTTGAGGTCAACGTCCATCCTCGTTTCTAAACGGTCATAATTGTGGTCAAGCCCTCGCTCTCACCATAAAACGATTATTGTATTGTTTTCTATCACCAAGTGATTTTGCGATAAGTGTTAGTTCAATGGAGTGTAAGATCCTATAAGTTGTATTAGAGCCTGGTAGGTCGGGTTTGGTTTTTGGATAAGTGGTAGCTCAATGAGGTGTAAGATCTTATACATATGAATTATGCCAACCCGCGATATTCTAGACCTATTTTCCTACAGTGATCCATAGAAGAAAATATACAGTCATGATGCTTATACTGTTCTGAAAACTCTCTCCTAAAATTAGAAGAGT
This sequence comes from Persea americana, assembly GCA_029852735.1. NCBI lineage: Eukaryota > Viridiplantae > Streptophyta > Magnoliopsida > Laurales > Lauraceae > Persea > Persea americana. The sequence continues at coordinate 92,830,063 of CM056811.1, read as the reverse complement.
CTTTCAAGGGTCTATTTGGATAAGAGAAGTGGTGAGAAAAGTCATGGGACGTCATTTTCTCTTCAAAAAAGGCATGAGGAAATGCCTTTCTTCCGGGTCAAATTGGTCATCTTATTGTTAAAAAATGAACTTGTCTGTTTTATAAAAAAAATTAACATGATTATCTCGGACATAGAATTCTTTATTCGAATCTCAAGACAATTTAGAATCACTGTTAGAGGTAAGTGACGGATCTTTATGAGAGGACTCTCCGCCTATTAGATTTCTACACTTTGAGGGGATTCTGTGATTTTTCATATTCTAATGATCCAGACGGGCATTTAATCTTACTACTTCTAATTAAGTAATACAGGAAGATCCATATTTCCTGACCATATTCTATTTAGTCTTAGCCCAAACTTGTTAACATCATAATGTAAACGTCTTGACCAAAAGTGCAAGGACGACTGGAATAAACTTAAAATAGTGCTACATGAAGTTTAAGTTTTGTAATGTAATAGCTCATTCAACTTATTGCTAGATTTAAATAATCATATAGTAATCTCTTTTCAAATTCAGTCTACCCCATGATTAACGATTGCCAGTCAAATCTTAATAGAGTTTAAAGTAGAATTATGTAGACCAAAAGAAAGAAAATGACCTCATTTTTCTTTTTTGTTTTTTTAACAATGCACTAACCAATGATTTTTTACTAGTTCAATGGTTGAAGGTCATATCATGTATGGTTTAAACATTAATTAGAACTAATAAATTGCGTTTGTAAATAAACTAATATTAGTCCAATTTATGGTTGTTTGGTATTGAAATGTCATGGTCAAATGCAAAGTCCTGTTCTGAATGAAATACCACAATGTCGTTTTAAGGAATGTGACATAAACCAATAAATCTATCTAGAAGATACCCAGATGGCAAAAGGAGAAATTCCTTCCACACCATGTCCTTTTTTCCGAAATTCCTTCCACACAATGACCTCAAGTACATAAATTTGGCTTACGGACCACACATTACTGGCATAGGAGTGTGTGTGTGTGTGTTGGGGGGGGGGGGGGGGGGGGGCGCGCTCAATTTGTGGGGGGGGGGGGGGGGTGGGGTGGGGGGGGCGCGCTCAATATATAATCTCCTCCTGTGATCAATCTAAGCTCTTCACACACATTAAATCGTCATAAATTAGCAGCAAATCAAAAGTCGGCACTCGCTCATGTTGCTATGGCTTCCATTTCTTCATGCAAACTTTCCCGTCTCACTTTATCTATCAAGTAGGTTTTGGATAACTTAGAAGACTCGACTAAATTTCTCCATACATCCGATAGTTATCATATTTTCTACGTAAGTAGATCTGAGAAGATCACACTTCCAAGTGGTCTCCACAAGATAGAATAGCTTGTCACAGTTTGTCACACATCATCATCATCTTACCCTTATCACACCATTTTGTTGGCTCAAATTTTTATCCTCACCGGGCTTATTAGGTTTGAGTTTAAGATTTAGGTCCAAGAGCAACCTTAGCAATTTCATTTTCATGTAGGGTTTTGCTTACTCAAATGCAACTCAAGTCAGGGTTTGAGCAAGGTTAAAACCCGGCCCACCTTCCCACCTTAACAACTACCAAACTCACTTTAGTAGATTTATAAAATCATCAAATACAATATGTCCTTTGTTTCTTAATTAAGACCACACATATTGTTGTTTGTGGTTGTGATATATTTGTTTCATTTAGAAATTATTAGACTCCTTAGACCACGTTTGGCCATTGCAACAAATTTGGGTTAGTTGAGGATTTTTTAGTCTGACCTTTACCTATAGGGTTTGAAAACCCACGGTTTTATGGATTTACACACTAGTACAAATGTTTTCAGTTATATGTATTGGTGTGAGATCCTCAATTATACAAATTTTCAGTGAGGTCATGTCCTCAATTGTACAATAGCGAAATCCTCAAACCTATAGATTCCTTACATGCAATGAAACGTCTCCTTAGCATGGATCAGTTTCTTTTGGAAATATTTTCTATGGAGTTTTGTTTCATTTTTTTTAAAATCAATTCCACAGATAGTGGATCAAGGGGCTACACGTAAAGATAATTTCACAATAGAAAGAAAAATTATTTTCGTTTTCTGTGCCGCCCACTTTTCTAACATTCCGTGTGACCGTTTTTAGTGCAATAAAAGAGAATTTCTTTTAATAGAGAAATTTTTTATTCCAAATGTGAAAGTAGGAATACTTGATTCCTTTCTCCCACGTGAACAAAAACCTGCATAGTGTAAAATCCTATGTGAAGTTAGGCTTATTTTTTATTCCAGATTTTTGGTGGGATATCATATTTTCTCTTTTACCCTTTTCTCTTCATTTGGTATTACACCGTGGTAGTTCACAGTTTCCCACACTTTGGACGTACTTGTAACATAACTAGTTGGATATCCTACTCTTCCTTTTCCTTTTCTTTTTCTCTTTTTATTTTATTTTATTTTGAAAACAAATGTTACAATTCACCACAGCAGCAATTAGCGTTGGAAAGCCCCAAATGCTAGTTGGATATCCCGACTCTTCCTTTTTTTTTTTTTTTAATATAGATGTTACGTATCACCCACAGTAATTAGGGTTGGAAAGCCTCAAATGCTAGTTGGATATCTTGGCTCTTCCTTCTTCTTGGTTTTTTTGTCTTGAATATAGATGTTATCTATGTCCTCTACCATATGATCGACGGTAATTAGGGTTGCATTCACGTGCCCTCACTTGGGCTGTCTAAAGAATTTAAAATAAGAAGTGCAAAAACAATTAAGAAAATGAAATAAAAGTCATGAAGATTGAGCGATCAAGAAAAAGGAGTTTCAGTAAAAATAAATCTTACCTTTCAACTTAAGATTCTTTTGGAGAGATGATGGGGAGAGGAGAGACGAAACTGGTTTATTAAATGGGAGAAGAGAGACGAAATGAGTTTCTTCAAAGGGTTATCTCCACTTTTTTGGAGTGGCCCAGCAAATGTCCCCCATCAATTAAGCTAAAACTTATTGTCCATGCAAGTAGGGCCCACTTAGATTGTGCAGAGAAACCAAAGAAGCATGACATTTCTCCTTTTTTATAAGGGTGTATAGATATAGATATGCGCATTTTACATTAAAAAATCACCTTCTAATTACAGTACATATTTGTTACCGCAAATAATAATTATAATAAAACATGAATTTGGACGGTTTTTTTTGTCTTTAACATGATAAGATTGCTATAAATTGATGGTGACTGGATGTTGATATAACTTTGATGTTCTCTTATTGTGATTTTTTAACCTACAATAAACAAGTGTGCATGGTCAAGATACACGGTGAAGTGCCATTAATCAATTTTATCCCCTCCACTTTTAGTTTCTTTTCTTTTTTCTTACTCATAAATTCATTCAACAAAACAAAACAACAACTAAGACCGGGCAAACCTAGCCTCGCCTATTAAGGGACATCACCATCCCAACAAAAACTCGTCAAGAAAACGTGCTTAGGCAAAACATGAGCAGCCTCACTAAAATTTTTAGTATTAATAACGAATTCAACAAAAGAAAACAACTACTCTAGAGTTTAATGTCCAAAATAATGGAATTGATTGCCCAATCCAATTGTCCATTGATTGTATCTACCACTTCCATAGCATAAGAGAAGAACACAATCATAGAAAACCTCTTACTTGCAGCCTTTTTAAAGGCATTCAACTTCTTTAGAGGAAGTGAGCTATGGCCCATGGTGAGCGCCCGCACAAATTGGAGGATTAGTCATTATCAACAGAAATCTAAAAGAAGACTTTCCATCTTTAAAAGTCATATGCCACATTTGTAAAAACCAATAACAAATCAATAAAAGAAACACCGGCCACTCTTGTAATTTTGGGACTGGAAAAACATTCTTTATTGATAATCCCCTCACTTTTATAAGGGCACATATATTGGATTATGCATATAATTATGCTTTCCGTAACGCCCACCGATAGAGCCATCAAAGAGATGTTTGGGTTTCTCCGATTCCAAACCATGTCATTTAATTTCATGAGATGTTTATGCTACTCCACTATGTCCATATATCCCAAGAGAGTGAACTAAGAAATTAAGAATAGAACCAAACCAAACAGTCTTTGCTTGACCATATAGGAAAATAGCATATTCCATAGTTTCTTCCTCACATTCACAAATAGGACTAGTGGATCCTAAGCTAGTTTTATGACCAAGCCATTTCTTAACAAGAATATTGTCCCTACCAAGGCATTTCCAATAAAAAGAAAAGAGCCTTTTAAGGAACATGGATTTTCTAGAAGCTCTTTCATTTAATCCAACCAATATTACTAGAGTCTTGTAAGTAGTTTCAGTGGAGATGTTTCCATCTTTAGTGAATGGCCAAATATCCCTCCTATGATACTGTTTTTATTTCAGTGAACGAGTGTGTGGTCAAAAGGAAAACTAACAAAACCTCTCACTTGGGTGATTTTGCTTTGCAAAAAAAAAAAAAAAAAAAGAAAAACCTAGAAACGACACTATGCTTTATGAGCAATAAAGGAGGAGGTTGAGGGATAGACTGTGATAATCAAGCACCAACCTTCTTCCATTCATTAATGGAAAGAGCACCAATGTGTCAACTGTGAACGTGGGATTGGTCTCACACAGAGTCTCAATCTCATCCATCATTCATAAAACGGAAAAGCTATCTTTAGATTTAGATCGCACAAAAAAAACGTACGTCATGTGATTGTCAACGTGACGTGTCATAGGTATCGAACATACACGTTGCAAGGCTGGACGCCCTTTGATGAGTGGTGTTCGCTCGTGGCCTTCCACGCGAATTGCCTCGGAGGCTCAGGCGGAGATTGATGTCGTGTGATCTAGGGCATTCAGGCAGGTAAAGGGGCTATCAAATTAACACTCAAGTGATGGCACTCCATGATTTAAAATTGTGGCATCGCGTTTTCAGTCGGCACAAGAATTGATACGGTGTCAGCATCGGTTGCGGTTCATATTCTATCACGGTTATTGCGGTTTGAATTTTTTAATAAAAATGATAAAAAAAAGTTATTTCCAAAAAATTTAGAATGTTAAAAAAAATACTAGAAAATATATATATATTCTTTTACATTAGTAACAACTATAAATCAAATTATCGATCCCCTGACATTTTGTATTATTGTCTTATCTGAAATTGTATAAATCTTATTTACAATTAAATTGATTTATATGTAATTACACTTGTAAGCAAAAAATATATATATAATTGTATAAGATGCTTAACGACATCATTTCAAAGCTATTTCTGAATAGATCTAAAAAATATATAAAATACTAACTTTGGTAGAGTTGTATGAGATTTTTCATTACAAAATCCGTAAAAATGTATATATTTTTAATGGCTTGAGAAGTGTTGGAAGTGTTAAGAAGGAAGATGAGTTGTTGGTATTTGGAGGAGATGGATTGAAATGGGGAAGATGGTGAGGAAAAGGGGAAAAAAGGGTTTAAGATTGTCGAACGAGAAATTCAATTTCTCAGCCAATATATCAAACCAGAATGATAATTTGGAGATATTTTAGCAGTACCTTAACGACACTAATAACTTGTAAATTATTGGTTCGGTATCAACTGATATTTTTAACCATTGATGGTAGTGATTGGGATAATAACCTTGTTTGTATTTGAGAGAGAGAGAGAGAGAGAGAGAGAGAGAGTTTTTCTTGTGTATAAATGCATAGACCATGTATTTTAAATTCAAACTAGCAAGAGACATTCTACCAAATAACTATAGTGGCAAGAGTGTCGCATTTCACACACCGTTCACAGGATCGATTAGTGGGCAAGTAAGTTATCTCAAAGTTGCCTGTCGAAAAAGAAAAAGAAAGTCAAACCGGACTGAATCATTAAGTCCTTTAATGTGAGTTTGTCCACGTTTCCCTCTATTTAAAGTGATCGTGCATGTAACAAATAAATAAGGTAAAAGAGCAAAGGGAGTCAAATCATTTCTTTGCAATTGAGGGATTTGATAACAGGCTCAACTTCAAGCCGTGCATAATTTGGGAAAGAGCTAATGCATTGGAGGATATATATTTTTTGTCAATCAGTTTGGATATCATATTTTGGACCTATGTAACTACTCTCTTTTTCTGTTTTTGATGACATGGGTATTCCTAAAGACTTTAATCCAATGGGGACTAATCCCCCGAGTGGCGCCATCTGAACCCATAGAAGTGCACTAAGGAAAAATCTTAGGCGAGTCTAAAACATAGAAAGTAGGGAGCAAACTCACGTCTTAGCAGGGGGCTGGCAGGGGCCATGGCCTCCCCTTATATCTTGACATCCCCCTCAAAGAATGGCTTTGGCCCCTCCATCATGTGGCCATCCATTAATTGATGGCCCCTCTATTGTTTAGGACTTTATTTAAAATGGTTTTGACTATAAAAAAAAAAAAAAAGAATATTGCTGATTTTGGAAAAAACTTAGAATGAAAAAAGGGAAAGGAAAATAAAGGAAAAAAAATGAAGGAAAGGAGAACAAATTAGTAAAGTTTGATGAAGATTGGAGAAGAGATTTCTCAATTTTCATTCTAACATATCTACACTTGCCCTAAATCTTATGATCTAAGAGAGGAGAGGAAAAATCACGTCTTCTTGTCAGAGATCTTGAAAGGAGTTATAGGTTACAGACTTATAGTGGCTTTGAGGTATGAATAAAGAAGAAAATTGACTAATGCACTTTCTCTTTTACAATTTCTTTTACATTGCGTAGATGTATCGATTTCACTACATGTCATTATGTATTTTCAATCTTTGTGGCTTATATTGAAATCTAATCTGCTTAAAATCAATGTCTATTTGCTATTGCATTAATTTTTAGCTCAATCGGAGTTTATCCATTGTGGATAAATAAATATAGTTGTAGTTTTTTCTTTTGATTATTATTATCCATGTCAGAGAAATCCGGTTAAAGAAATTTATTTTAAGGAGATAAAAACTAGTGGAACCATGCTTTTTGAATGGTTTAGATTTTAAATATAGGTTGTTGTTATTACTTTTCTTTTAGGTTTTAAATAATAATATTTTAAATTGTGATTTACAAGTTACACACATAGGAGAGGCTTGGTACCCATATTGATTTTTTTTTTGCACTTTAGTCTATGTATATACATATGGTAGATATACTAATGCATTGTTAATCATGAAGATTGTTAAAACTGCACTTCGCAATATAATGGATGATAATTTTTTACGGACTCACCATGAAGATTGTTAAAAGTGCACTTTGCGAAAGAATGGAATATAAATTTTTAATAGATTATTTAATTGTATATATTGAAAAAGAAATCGCAAAGAAATTTAGAACTGAAATAATAATTGATGATTTCAACTCAATGAAAAAACATGGAGCACAACTTCAATATTTTAATTTTCAACGTATTTTATTACTATATTTTGTAATTTTATTTTAAGTTTTTTTTTCGTTGCACCACCCCCCCCCCCCCCCCCCCACCCCACCCCACCCCACCAAAAAAAAAAAAAAAAAAACCTCCCCCCCTGCGTCTTAGGCTACTCCACCAACTCCCAAGTGGGAAATCATATGCTTCCAAGTGGGTAATCATATGCTACTTTTTTTTTTGGTAAAGAATAATATGATACTTGAAGACTCTCAACAGTTTTTTCCGAAAAATGATAACTCCCAAGAGTTTTCTACAAAAATAAAAGTCTCCCCAGAGTTAAAAAGACCACGCTATGAGGCCCCCACTTGTATGCTCGCAGATTACTGGCTCACATGAGGACGATGTACTGCAGACATTTCTGCATACTAGTGCAATAGGCCTGCGTTTGCTCGCTATTGAATATTTCTAATTAGAAATATTTCTAAATATTTAAATAAATTATAAATGAATATTAATCTTATTATTGAATCTTGAAAGAAAAATAAGGAGAAAAAAGCAGCAAAATACATTCTATGGAAGTGGCCCCCGCTTTGGTATAAAAAACGCTCTTCGTGTGTTGGTATAAAAGAAAAAAATGGTCCCTGCAAATTTTGAGTTTGGAAAGAAAGAAGGCTTGGATTTTATAATGGGACTCATAGATTTATTTGGTTAAATTAGTAAATATAAATGATATTAAAAAAACCATGATAAAGATGGAGACTCATGAGAGAAAACTTCTTTAGTTAAATTAGTAAATATAAATGATTATATATTAAGTGTGGATTTTGAAATTAATAGGCTTCTACAATGGTCTCTACGGATTAAACATACCAAATACTGAAAGAAAAAATATGAAAAAAAAAAGAGCAAAATACTACCTACAAAAGTATCCCAAATTTCTGCAACTTTGATGTGACATTAGGTTCCTACAAATTGATATGCAACAATATCTAATACATACATGCCCACCAATCACTAAAATCATAGCCAAAGAACCTTGTTAGTTTAATAATACGTGGGGCCCATTGAAGGTAACTAAAGAGCAGTTATTATTGTATGCTATGTTTTAGGGAGGGGATGAGTATCTTATTTGAAGAATATTTTAAATTTGCATTGAGATATTCTAAGTGATGGAGTATTGGAGAATTTGAGTTAGTTTGGTGAGATTAGATTAAAAGGGTAATTCTGGAATGTAACATTGAAAAAAGTTTGATGATGCGCCACCTGTCGCTCTTCTATGAAAGGACATGCTGTCTTTATATATATATATATATATTTATAATATAATGGATGGGTGAAGTTGTCAAGGTTGAAGTGAAATTTAGGAGGGCCTCCTACTTTATTGATGGCCCCCTGCGACATCCGAATAGAAAATTTTGCTGCAACCATTAAGTTAGGGCTCCAATTCAGTGGATTTATTCAAATATTTGTAGCCATTTAACTTTTAGTCCCTAACCCCGAGGTGTAGCTCAGTTGGCTTAGGACCACAGTTTGCACCCGGAAGTTGAGGGTTCGAAACACTACTACACTGGGGCCACAAGGAATTTACCCAATTCAAAGGGTTGAGACACCCTCCGTTATTGAAAATAAAACTTCTAGTCCCATACTCATTTGTTATGATCATCATATCATGCCCATGAAGGGCTCATCTTGTCAGCCATGACAAGACCTCCTTTCATTCTACCTCCATCATATGGATCCACCCAAGAGGTCCAATCCAAGGTCCTCAACTCTAGAGTTTATTTTTTTCTTCTTTTTGGTAAAATCCGCAACTCCAGAGTTGGGGATGGTTTAGAGACAAATATAACTCATTGTTTGTGCATGTGAAGGCATTAAGAGGTGTGTGAAAAAAAAAAAAAAAAAAAAAAGGCATCAAGGCCATCAATGGGCCTGAACACAGCTTAAATCTGGCCCAAATTCACTTACTAAAAGTGGCCTAGACATGATTTTGGGCCGAGCCCCATAACAGGCCAGATGTGGGCCTATGATCTTAAGCTTGATGGACCCTTTGTCAGGCCCATTTCTATTTTATTAGATATAGAAAAGAGTGTTTTGTGTGTGTGTGTGTGTGTGTGTGTGAGATAAAAAATTTTTTTTCAATCCAAACTAGTTCCAAGAGCCACGACCCAGGTCCAAATGTAGTAAAATGCTTCAGATGTGCGAGTACATTTGCATCAGGTGGTTGATCTAGATTTGAGCAAAAGGGCCTCATCGGACCAGACATGGGCTTCGACGAGATTGGTATGAATACAGGCGGTTGCTTGCTTTAATAGGACCAGTAGGAAGACCTCTATGGTGTCAGAATCCTATTGAATTAAATTGTGGAGGCCCAATACAGACATGGGCTTGGACTCCTCCATTATAAAAAGGGTTTTCACTAGTGAAGAATCCCGAAAGCCTAGCAGTAGAATTGTGTTGAATTTGAGACGTGGAGATTGCTTATGGTCGTTATGGATCATATCCTTGCTATTCTTTTCTCTATTTTTGCTAGAGGAACATGGCTATTCTTTATCCTAAAAGAGATTAATAGATTTTATATCTTGGAGTTTCATAAAGTTTTTCTTTTGAAATTTTATAAGCAGGAAGTCCAGCACAAACAAAAGAAAGAAATTATAAATTACAAAATTCAACACTGTTTCAAAAGTCCAACATTGTTTGTGATTATTCAGAAATTACGATGCCTCTTTTTGATTGGGCATCGTGAATGGAGGATTCCGGAGAAAGTCATGCTGAAACAGGAAAGTTTATACATTTAATTTGGGACTAACAGTCTGTTTGGATCTGGAAACAACTTGCACAGTTTAAATTTGTTCGACATGAGAATATTACACATGTGAATGGGGTCAGCTTATAGGGCCTACTTAGATGCTTGTCTATCAATAAGAGAAAGGCAGGTAGATGAAAATGTCTTTGTATAGACAAGGAGAGCCCAGATTATCCTACCCCTTGATTTAACGGTCATATGCCCTTATTGGCTACAAGCCCAATAATAGAAGTTCGTGACAGATTTCCCTGTTGATTGGATTTAGATGGTGATAGTCCACCATTCAGTCTCAATCTCCTAAAAACCCAAACGGCAATTTTGCTAAAATCACTATAAAATATCAAAAGAACTACAGTTCCCAAAATCACTATAAAATCTCATGTACTATTGGATCTTATATACTATGCGGCCCATTTAATTGTGCAGAGATTCAGGCTGCGATTTCCTAAAATCATTCTAAAATTAAACCACTCTAAAATTTCATATATATAATCTATCCAATCTAACTGTCCAATATCGATTGATAAAGGTGCCCTATCATTTTTATGGGGCCCATCAAATCACGTATGAGAATGTAAAATGAGAGTTTCAGTCCTGGCTCATCCGGATTCTTTATTCAATATAAACCTAATGAAAATAAAATCATTGAAATAGTAGGAGGGTTTGGCTTTGGCAAAAAGTCCACTTTCTATCCTCTCTATATAAGGTAAGATATAGGAGGGACGTTTTACCACATAGCTTAAATTGTACTAATCTCCCTTAAAATATCTCTCTTAGTAATGCTCAAATATTTGTAAAGATTCCCTCTATATCAATCATAAGATCCTCTCCTAAAATCTCTCTTGCTATAATTCAAATCCTCGTTTCAAGGGCGGTCAAGTAAGCTTTGAAAAAGGTAAGGAGAAAATGTTTTGATAGAACCCGGATTTTGACGGATACTAAAGAAGTGGAGCAAGCTTTGAAGGTCGGTAGTGATTGTTTTTTTTTTTTTACCAAAACAGAAGTCCTCGTTTCAAATTAGTTCCATCTATCATGACCATGGTCAAGGAATCCACAAAAACCAACCCATTTACCAAGCGTTGCATTTTGCGCATCCACATGAGACCCACCACCACCATCATGCCTTTCTAATGTGACCCGGCTTAGCCAACTACACAGGTACTTTCTCAGCTTCATTCATATTCATTCCATCAAGATCACGGTCCATTACAAACAAGCCCACCTTTCTTTCTACTTTTTCCTGCTGATCATTCAACCTTTGGATGGAGAGAAAGAAGGGAAGAATAACAACAATAGAGGATCTAAGCGATGATCTGACTATGGAGATTCTATGTTCCTTGCCACTAAACTTCATCATCCGATGCTGTGATGTTTGTGAACGGTGGCGATATTTGATCACTCATGATGGCCCCCTCTTCCTGACCAGTCCCCAAACCATCAATGTTGGTGCTTTTTTTTTTTTTCTTATTCACGTCATCGTGATCCAACATATATGTGGCTTGAAAGAGGTGAAAGAATAATGCTGATTCCAGAGCTAGAATTCTCCATTAATTTTCCATGGAGAAGACTATATGATTATGATCACAGGATTCTTGCTTCATGCAATGGATTGCTCATCTCCTATTATTTCACACTTGGAATATATGGTCTCCATGATTTATACATCTCCAATCAGACCATGATTTATTCATCTCCAATCCATGGACCAAAGAGTGCGTTCGTCTACCAAAACCAGCCAACTTGAGCCGGTTGTCTATTTGTGGACTTGCCTTCGAAAACAACACCATCAATTCATATTCAGAGGACAACAATGTAGCCTTTTACAAGATTGTGGTGGCCAATAGAATTGAAGTTTCCCCTTTCAACAGTGAGGGGCAACTTATAAATTCGAGATCCACTCTTCAGATAAAAAGAGGTGGCAATTGGTTGAGTGGGCCTCTGAACCACATTGTTGTCGGGCTAAGCTAAACAAAGATGCAGTTTATTGCAACCAGGTCTTGTATTGGAGCTGCCATATGAAGGACCATGCACTCATGTTCAATTTGGAAACAATAAACTCCCGCTATATCGATTTGCCGAGAGACGGTGGTGACGGGACTGTATGCTTCTGCAAGTTGACAGAATGTTATAGGCAGCTGCACTACATTCGATATCGCTCTGGTCTGCCGACTAAGTGTTTGGAAGATGTCGACGAGCAGTGGTCTGTGGTTGATATTACATAATGTAGATCTAAAAGAAGCAGTTGAAAGAAACTTTGACGTTTTTCCAATGTGGAGAGAGACAAAAGACACTTCCCAAATTTCAAACCGACATGAATTGCCAAGGAAATGATAAAGTTCTACAGCACGACGAGACGAGTGGATTATATCATATGATATGAAGATGTGTCCGTTTGAGATAGTCCTCCAGAGAGACTTCACCCCAATGTCAAAGTTCTTTCGATACACTCTGACTAACAAGTCCATCTTGAGAGGATAATGCTTCCAAGTTCAAGATATGTTCAGCTGTTCTAATTTTTGTTTTGTTAGTCTTTTTTTTAGTTTCAATTTTTTTTTAACATTGTTGTAAATGATTAGATATTTTTGTGAGCTTCCCCTTTTCATCTTTAAATACAAAATTGCCTTACCAAAAGATGGGCTTCATTTTGTTATTATATTCTATAAGCTGAATGCTACAAATTTCCCCCTTCCTGCCATGAAAGTAAGCAAAGCAAGCCACAAGTCCATGCATTTGAAATTTACGCAAAAATGTGGAAGCAAATTATACCAGTTTACATTTCTTTTGAAACTTATGAAAAATTTGTAACCGTCCTTGGTGGGCTCACTCATTAAATAAAAGATTCAAATAATGCAAAAACAAGGTCTTCATCTCTTATGGGCCCTCATCATATTGTCAACAATCTAACATTGGGTAGTTTTTGTTAAAACTGAAGGAGAAGAGCAATATCTAAAATTGAAGAGTTAATTTTATTCATGAACAAATGGCATACTTAAATATAAGTCTTGAACTAACTAAGCACAAAACACCCAACTATCCATACTACTAGCATAAATTGAGGAACATTCCTCCACCAACTGAACTCCACTTACTGAACTCCTAAAGACTATGATAGCATATCCTTATTCAATAACAAACAAAGAATTATTTAACTAAAACTCTTAACACCCTCCTTTAAACTGATTGCTCTGCAGACAATCGGTTTAGACAGTTTTATCCAGTAGCTTTGTATCTCTCTCCCTCAAACTGAATCTTCAATAGAACAAACATAGATTTGTCACGTCAAACTCCCAGATTTGTCACGTCAAACTCCGTCATCATAGATTGTTTAAAGACATCAAACATAGATTTGTCATTACCAGTGTGGTATTAAGTCTTCTTTCTCTTTCTTGAATGAAGATTTTCGTACTACAGTAAGTTTTGGTGATAGCTCTACTGTGAATGTGATGGGAAAGGGTGATATCTATATTAGAACCAAGAATGATTTTACTGAAACAATTTCGAATGTCTTCTATGTTCCTGTTTTGAGGACTAATTTATTAAGTGTGGGCCAATTGCAAGAGAAGGGTTATGTTATAAC